>RJWM01001314.1:0-160717 GCA_004363535.1 Dasyprocta punctata | reverse complement strand
ACATAAAGAGAGGCCCTTCTGGAAATGATATTCCACAAGTTTTTAAGGGCAACTAATTTTGGTTGACGTGAGGTTTATTTGTAAATTAGTCAAGGGAAGATCATTTCCTGAGTGTTGGGCAATGACTGAGGAATACTTGAGAACCTTCTCTTTCATAACAAAAAAGGCAAAAGTATCAGCTTCTGTAGGCTGAGGATGAAGGCATTCATTAGTAATATGACACTAGCTCTTATGGAAAGCAAATTACTTCTGAATGGGGCATTGCAAGAATAATCAAATGGTGTTTTGATGAAAAAAAATCATGAAATAGGAATATAATCTGTTTGATACTACAAGTCACCATTCCTATAAAGTAAATATGTGGCCATTAATTTCTTCTTCAGGAATTATTAATTCTTACTAATTCCTGAGATGGAAAGATCCCTAAAGAAACCAATCTCTGGCACTAAACTATGCCTAAGAGAAAAAAGAGGGAAAAGTTAGAAGCTTCTAATTTGAACAAATGGGTGCTCCGGGAAACTAGGTTTTGGTCCAAAGAAGCCAGATGACCTTACTGAAAAAATAAATCAGATGAAAACAACATATCTCTTTCTTAGTAACTTTTACCCTGATTAACTTTTCCTTAATCCTCACTGTGATGAAATAGGACTTAGTTTTACTGAACCACTGAACCATACGAGTTTCCTAGTGAATCAGTAAATGTGAGATGTTGTCTTAGAAAGGCAGACATTTTAAAAATTAAATTAACTTAGTAGTTACTACATACCAGGCATAGTTCCAAGTGTTATTAGAAGATCGATTCATTTAATCATCCTAAAAGTATGTGAGGTAGGCACTACTATTTCTAGGTAAATCTAATGTTCAAGCAGCCTTTCATTTTATGTTTAATGAGAGAAAGGTTTGGGATTACCAACTCTTGTAAGAACCTCAGGTCAATGACTAGTACTTGAAAAATGTTCTTTTATGCCTTTCCATCCTGCCTACTAATGCCTACAATCTGCCAAAACCAACATAGTGTAAAATCTCAGGTAGTAAAAAATGTCTCAACATACAAGATGTTCTTTCTGTGCAGAGAAAATAATAACCTTAGGGATACTCCTTAAACATTTTTCCAAGTCTCCTAAAGCATTGACATAGGTGGAGGGGCTAGGAGACAGCTAGCCTCTAACAGATTTTAGGAATTCATCTGGAGGAAAAGGCAGAGGCCCACAGATGAGTGTAAACAAAGAGAAGGGCTTCAACCTCTATCCTGTGCTTTTACTATTACAGGTAGTGCACCACTAATTTCAAAATCTGAAATTTTAAACTGTTTCAAAATCTGAAACTTTTTGAGTGCCAGTACAATGCAAGTGCGACATTCAACACCTAACAACAGGTGGTGGTAGCAGTCAAAACCCAGGAGTGCTAAAAATACTGCATCAAATTACTTTCACGCTGTGTGTATAAGAAGTGTATGAAAGATAAATTTTGATCCCATGCCTAGATGTTCCATGATGAATAAACAAGTATTCAAAAATCCAACAAAACAAAACAAAACCCAAAATCCAAAATATTTTTGGTCACAAACATTTCAGATGAGAAATATTTGATTTGTATTATCAATTCAATCATCAACATCAGTCATGGTACTCATGTTGTCAATCACGTATTTTTTGGAAAAAAAAAAAAAAGAGAGAAAAAAAGAGAGCCCAAGCAGTAAAGATTTAGATTAACACATTTAAAAAGCTTGAAAATAAAAAACAAGAAGGTAAAACTGAGTAAAAGAATTAAAATTCCAGTAGAATAAAATGTTGAGTTTGATAGTTAGATTAAATAATTGAGTTTTAAAATAGAATATAAAATTCTAGATCGTTAAAAGCATAAAACTATAGATGATTAAAGAACAAGATAAAATACTTAAACCCATAATACAGAAAGTTTAAATGTAAAAATAGATAGAACCAAGGATTAGTAGGAGTTAATCACTAAGTAGGAAAAATTAAGGCATTGAAACTAAAAAATGAGTATTAGAAGGAAATATGTCAAGAAAAAATTAGAAAGCTCCAGAAGAAAATGTGAAAGAAAAATAAAAATGGTCTCTGAGGAGTTAACAAATGAGTCTTGTTTAAAACGTTCATACACTGGGACAACATCCTTTCTGAGTTAAGACCTAGGGCGGGAGAAAATACAGGGATGAGTTTCACCTTGCTGAGTGTACAAACTCCACAGTGACTCCTTGAAGCCGTGTCTGACATGTCAAAAAACTGCACTTTACACAAATGGAGACTTGGGACACTCCTGAATTTTCCATGCTTGATCCCAAGGCAGTTTATTTTTGTTTTCTTTGTTGCTTGTTAATATGACCCCTTCCCTTATAAAAGAAAGTTACTTGATTTTCATAAATGAAAATATTTTATTTACCGTGCAGGTAATTGAGCGTAAGGGAATCTGAACCATGAGTAGCTACCATACTGATAACAAATTTTATTTTGTTAAATGTAATTTGTGCATTTATTTTAATAAAGGTATCCATGCATTTGAAATGTTTTAAATGGTTAGATAATTAACTTTTCTTCCATAACTCAAACAAGGTTAGGATGGTATAGGTTGCCGCCATACACAGGTGATATTTCACACTTGCTATTTTTACATTTTACCATGCTATCATGTATGAAGTTGTTTCCTATCCTCATAAAAATGTTTAAATATCCATTGTTGTGCACATAGACATTGGCTCTCCTAGACATCAGCTACAGTGCGGTATGGGCTGGCTGACTGTCTCAGAGCCATGGGTACGTCTGCACCTCCTGCCCTCTGGGGGACCTTCATTCTTTTCTCCCCCAGCTGCTCCCCAGTTTGCCAGACATGAGGTTGAGATGGGACCTGCACAGCCTGCATTGCTTGGCTAGCAACAATCACCAGATTGAGTCAGTCACAAAATCTCACCTCCTCACCTGCAGATTATTCCAGAAAATGAGAATGTGATCTAAAACAGCCAGTCAAAGGCTTCCCAGAGCTCTTCCTAATCTCATCCAGAAAAGGGAAGTGCCCAGAAACCTTGAAGTCACTCTAAATATGAAGAGAGATGGTTGAGAAAAGGAGGCCAAGAATAAATAGCCAAACCCTGAGGCATCATCATTCTGTCTGGCCTCTGAAGGGTTGGTCTGCCATGAAGCCTGGACTGTTGAGGAGGTTGTGTTTGGCAATTGGTACAGGCAGATACCTCCCATTCTCCTGCTGTGATCAGAGAGTGATGTGCAATAGAAGGATGACCTGGGTCCTCATTTAATGAGTAAAAAGTTTTTTCTTTTAATTCCTTTGGGTAAGTAGGTAAAGTACCCTGGATTAGTATGGCTTAGTTCACATGTTTAACTTGCAATATGAAGTCTTCTATATAGCCCAGGGCACCTTGCAGTGAGTTTCTTATGTCAGATTTCATTCGTAAAAAAATCCTCCAGGACCCACTGTAACCATTTACAACTACAAAATCTGAAAAAATTCACTATGTATGTTTGATTCACAATTGCTAACTTGGAGTATATGAAGATTATTCTTCAACCATACATATGAAGCGCTCATTTCAAGGAGTGACCCGTGAAGACAAATTGTTGATGCCTCCTAGGAGTCTGACCACAAATTCTGTTAAACACACAAAATCCTCTGTGGGAGATTAGCTCTTTCTTTACTGATACTGAATTCTTCCTATTTGCTAACATAAAATTTTGATAATATAAATTTTTAATAATACAGAAATAAATTAGTCATACTAGGTGGAATATTAGGAATTCATTAAATATTAATTCAAATAAGTCAAGAATGAATTTGGGAGCATCAAGATAGAAAACAAATGTAAAGTGGATCTGAAATGTGAAACAGGTAATATGATAGGCAATTTCCTATATATTATTCTATATACCTCACTTTGTCTCTGAGGTACTCTTCGAAATTTTTATAGAACAAATATCTTTTTTATAGAAGAAAATCTTTATGTTATAGAAGAAAGAAGGGAGGCTCGAAAAATGTTAATTTATTAGTCACTAAGCTCATCACGGATAAGGCTGGAATTCAAGATTATATCTCATTATAATGGCCAAGTTTTCCACTGTAGTATGTGAATATGTAGATATACAGGTATGTATATAAATGCATTTGAATAAGGAGTATAAGAACATGAAACAGAATATGATAAATTAAATAATATTATTACTGTAATAACTTATTAATAATATTATTACTGTAATAATTTAGGTTGAAGAGGGCTGATGGTTGAATTTAATAAGGTCTTTTTTTTTTAGTTTTTACTAATTTCCTCATATGAGCAAACAATCTAGTGCTGTCCTCTGAAAAAAAGGGAGATTAACTTTCAGCAAAAGTACTAGTCTTGAGAATCTGCCACATTGCATTGACTGCTATAAAGTACACCATTATCATCAGTTATAAAATATATGATTTTTATAGTTTGAAACACTTCTAAGGGAAATGAGATCAAGCGGTGAGAGAAGAGATGAAGGTGGTGAGAAATGAATTGCAATATGTTAAACATGCCACAATGAATGTAATCATCATGTACTGCAAATACGTGCTACATAAAATAAGAAATGAAGAGTATCATTGTCATATTTACCAGTGTCATGTGAACATAATCATAGGATGCCCAGGTATTTGTCTAAACCTCGTAATGTGTCCAGTAAGGTGATTTTCGATAAGATTAATATTTAAATTGAACTGATAAATTCAGTAAAACTGATTGCCTCTCCAATGTGAGTGGGTATTATCTAATCTGTTGAGGGATAGAATAGAACAAAGAGGTAGAGAAAGAGTAAATTCACTCTTCCTGGCTGTCTGAGCTTTGACGTTAGTCCTCAGACTGAAGTGTACATTACTGACTCTCGAGATTCTCAGGTCTTTTGACTTGTACTACACTGTACCTTGAATATTCTTGAGTCTACAGTTTAAAGAAGGTGGATTTTGGAACTTTTGTAACTCCCACAACTGCACTAGCCAATTCTTGCTTATAGTGTGCACATGTGCATGCATTTTCCAGAGAAATATAATGAGACCATTAAAAAAGATAAAATTACAATAAGATGAATTGTAATAAGAATCAATAGGTCTGGCAATGTAACTCAGTAGTAGAACACTTGTCTAGCATGACCAACACCCTATTTTCCTTGAATGGCTAGATATTTTAGGCCTTAAGGTCAATCAAGTCCCTGCTACAATTATTGAATTCCACTTTGTTAGCAAGAAAGCAGGTGCATGACAATATGTAAACAAATAAACATGGCTGTGTTTCAACAGAGATTTACTTTTGGACACTATAAATTGAGTTTCATATAATTTTTGTATGCTAAGAAACATTATTTTTCTTTTGAGTTGTTTTAATCTTTTAAAAACACACAAAACAAATTTAGACCTAGAGATGTACAAAAGCAGGTAGGGAGCTGAGTTTGATCTGTGGAATATCATGGCTTCAAATCACATTAATTATAGGATGTATCCAGATCACAAAGACTTTAGAATCTAAAAATGTATGCATGTAGTGTTGAAATGTGATGGTTCAGTATTATAGACAGGATAGGTCTTTTGGGTTTCCCTGGAATCAATAATTTATCTCTGTAATGCTTTGCCTTTGGCAATCAATTTAGTTTTTGACATAATTTTAAGTGCCATTTTTAGCCTTTGGTGATATGTTAGCGTTTGAGTATAAAGTCTGTTCCTTCTGAAAAAAAAAAAGTGAGGTGAGACTTGAGTTGGAGAGGGGTAAGAAGTGAAAATTGAAGTATATGTGTCAGTCTTGGAATTTGAACATTCAGGACAATAACCATATTTGCCATTTGTATATTCTTTATGTTTTATAAAGTATTGGTACATAAGTTGTTTTATTGAATTCCATCATGAGTCTCTGTGGTAATTCCAAGATATATTAACTGCAATTCATGCAGCTAATATACACTTAAGTGAATTAGAGTTATACGACTGGTAAGAGTTATATACAATTGTTCTTCTTTAAGCAAAAAACTAATATTTAGGGAGTGTTTGTAGAGGTCAAAACTAAGGAAACATATTTTGAAACACTGTGAAGAAAAGAAGAGAGAGCAAAATCCAATGTTCTTAGTACTTTAAAGAATCTTTACTACTTAAGCAAATTAAATGGAAATTTCTCACTCATGATTATAGGGTCACAACCTTTCTCATTCATTTTCTTTGCAGCATTGACTTCATCAGAATTCACTTGTATTAGTCACTTTACCCTTGCTATGACAAAATACCTGACACACAAAGGTAGAGAAGATGCTTATTTGGCTCAGAGTTTCAGAGAGTTCGATCCACAACTGACTGGCTTCAAGACAGAAATAACATGACAGAAGGGCCTGGTAGAAGAAAGCATATTACTTCATTACAGCCAGCAAGCAGAAAAATGGGGGAGGCTTTCTAGAAGAATACCCTCAGGCCTCAGAAAACACCTCCTTTACCTGCACCCTACCAGGTAACAGTACTTTCAGCTATGAACTCGTCAATGGATTAACCCACTAATGAGTGAAAGGCCCCATGATCTAATCCCATTCCCAAAGCCCCACCTCTAAACTCATGATACTTCGATGGGATATTTTAGATCTAAAATTTAACTTTCCATCCTTGGCCCCTGAAATGCTCTATGTCCATCTTACTATACAAATGCATTTAGCTCATCTCTAGGAGTCACCAGATTCTCAACGGTTCAATCATTGCTCTAAAGTATAAGTCTAAATTTCCTCTGAGACTCAAGGAAAACTCTTAGTTGTGATCATCTGTGAAAATAAAAATAAAAGGTAAATGCTTCCAACATACAATAGCACAGGGTAAACATTTCCATTTCAAAAGGGAGAAGGGAGGGATTAAAAGCATTTGGACAAAACCAAGACCAGAACCCAAGCAAGAAAAACTTTAAATTCTGTAGTTCCATGCCATAATCCAAGGCACATATTAGAGCGATGTGAGCTCCAATGGGCTTTAGTAGCCACACTTCTATTCTCTTGCCAGCTGCATCCCATATGGCCTCTCTCTTGGCCTGGCTTGACCTGGCCTATCATTTTCCTCTGCAGATGGTCCATGTTCCTGGCAACTCCAGCTTCCTAGGGTCTTTATGAAACTTTGGCTTCACCTTACAACCTACTTTACCTCTTCAGCTTTGACTTCACTCTCACCTACACAAGGAGTCCTGGAGGAGATTGTGATCCTGTCACACCACATTGTCTGGCCTCTAAGGCCTTCCTCTGAAATCTGAGAAGAAGCTTCTATGACCCTACAACTCTTGAATTCAGCACGTCTATAACATCCACACAGAGTGGACAACTGCAGTGTCTGCCACCAGCTTGAGCAGAAACAGAGAACCCTATAAACTATAGCTACAGTTGCATTTGAGCTCCTGGATGGCTGTACTCTGCAATATACTTCCTTCAGTGGTCTTGAGTGAACAAAGTTACTTCCAGCTCTCTTGCCAGAGCAAAGTTTTTGAAATGGGTTTACCCTTTCATACCCTTGAGTAGCAGTTCCCAGTGAACAAAGTTACTTCCAGCTCTCTTGCCAGAGCAAAGTTTTTGAAATGGGTTTACCCTTTCATACCCTTGAGTAGCAGTTCCCAGCCCCTGGCAATGACCCATATCCTGTTAGAAGCTGGGTCACACAGCAGAGGTAAGCACAAGGTTATCAAGTAGGTTCATCTGTATTTACAACCGCTCCTCATTGCTCATATTATTGCTTGAACTCTACCTCTTTTCAAATCAACAGTGACATTAGATTCTAGAAGATTGTGGATCCTAGTGTGAGCTGCACATGCAAGGGATCTAGGTTGTGTACTCCTAAAAGAATCCAATGCCTAAACATCTGAGGTGGAGCTGTGACTCTGATGTTAGCACTAGGAAGTGGCTACAAACACAGATTAACATTAACAAAGAAGTTTTCTTGAACAGAAATCATAATACATCAATTTCTTGCAGATTCATATCAAAACCCCATCAGTGAGTGACAAACTGTATCAGGCAGTATGGTTTGTAGTAGCAAGTGAGTTGATGGACTTCAATAGTATAGCATCATCTGGTGGCAGGATTAAAGTCAGAATCTGGCACTTGTGTTAGATTGTGAGTAGCCTGACACTTATTTTATTTACTACTGCTGTTCACACATTTTCCTGCACAGCACACTTATCTCAGTCACAGTTTTTGTAAACCTGTAAACTAGCCCTCTCCAAATAGTAAAATACAATCATCACTGTTAAGCATTTTTAAAAAGATGGAATGACCTAATGATGAGACAGCATAGGATTAATGACTGCTGTCAAAAAGAAAGTTGCAATTAAAAGACAATACTAAGTCGGGAGGTTGGCTCAGTGGCTTAAGCGCCTGCCCTGGCAGGCGTGAGGCTGTGAGTTCGATCCCCGGTGCCGCAAAACAAACAAACAAACAAAACAATACTAAGTAACATAAACCAGACACAGAAAGTTAACTATTTCAAGGTTTTTCTTAGATGAGAACCCCAAAGTACAAATAATTTAAAGAGCAAAATAGAAGATAGATAATAACATACATGAAGATAGACTTTGTGGAGATGGAAAGGGGATCTGGAGTTGGGAAGATATGGGAGGAAGAGGGGAGGAAAAGGAAGTAAAAAAGATCAAGATGCAGTATGTATACCATATTATCAATTCTCCACAATGAATTCATTCATCATGTATCACAAGCATATACTTATGAAAAAAAGGGAAAATAGAAAATACTGAGTCCTACATAAATTACAGGTTCATTGCCATATTGATTCATATTCTCCAAGCCTAATTTGTATAATGTATGGTGAGTGACTATCCAGATAATCCATGAAACCTTAAAACTTCTTCTCCAGGTGAAAACTAAACACCTTACATTTAAAAAAAAAAAAAACCTAAACTTTTGGAGTTTTTCAAAAGAAAATTCATAAAGAAAAAGAATAGAAGTAATTATTGAAGGCCACCATTTCATGAAATGTCTCTACATTGGGTGCATTATTCTTTGTGGCTAAGCACATTGCCAAAGCTAAGAACTCTTTACTATTGGTGAAGAGTTTATGTTGCCTGGTGATAAAAACATTTGTCTTAAACTTATGGAAAATATTACATTTCAAAAGGTGGCAAATGTTCCTTTTTTATCAGGATCATAACTAGAGGAATTGATGAAATAGCAGAGGATATTGAGACAGTTGTGAGAGCGGATTAATGAGTCTCTGTGGTATGCAATCAAGCTTAACAAGTCTGCTCATGTTAACAAGGTAACACTGTTTGATTTTGTGTGATTCTTTTTAAAATGATATTCATGAGGATATGTTATACACACTTCTGTTGCCAACCAACACCACAGCTGCAGAACTATTCAAGTCTTGAATGATTACACGTCAGCAAAAAGAATAGGTCATTTTGTGATGGTATATGCACAGATGAAGTGACTGCCATAATTGAATGGCTTTCTGGTTTCACTATTTAGTTCAAAGAGGTTGTTTCTGAATGTGAGTCTATACACTGTGTCATGCAGAGTAATACTGGCTAGCCAAAAAATGCTAACTGAACATCCAACATTTTGCAGGCAGGGTGTCATTAGAATTATTCCCCACATTAAAGTACAGTGGTACCTTAGTTCATGAACTTAATTTGTTTTATGATTTGGGGGAAGATGTTCATGTTCGTGTTTGTGTTGGGAAGACGGTCATGGTTGTATTTGTCACCCAATGTGGGATTTGTGAAGGGAAACAAAACTTTGTCAAACACTTTTGCTTAAGAACCAAATTGTAAGCAGAAGTGTTTGTGAAATGAGGTATTAATGTACATTCCTTTAGCCAGTGTTGTGCAGCTCTGTAAGGAGTTGGATACATTGAAATTCTCTCTAAAGACAGATTTACAGCCAGAGTGCTCAATTTTTGAGAACTCCTCTAGAGATTTCTTTTAGCAAAATACTACTGGTACTGTATTTCATTGACACAATATGGGTGGCAAAACTTGCTTCCTTGAGTGACATATTCAACCTACTCAACAAATTCAGTCTTTTTAGGGGACAACAAATACTATGTTCAAACTGACAGATAAAGTGGCTGCATTCAAAGCCAAATTCAAATTATCTGGATGATGAATGGACATTGGGATTTTTAACATGATTTAAACATTAGCAGAGATTTTGAGAGAGACTGAGTTAGGGCTTTAGGTCTCTCAGCCGATGGAAAATTACCAATCTTGATTTTTCAAGAGTTTGGGAATGGCTTCCCAATCACAAAAGCTTTCCAAACTGGGAAGGAATGGATCTGTGACCCATTTGTGAATAATGCAGGTAAATTATCTTTGTCCATGACAGAAGAAGATAAACTGCTTGAGTTCACAAATTACAGCAACCTTAAAAGTATAGTTGAGATGACTTCAAATCACTATACATGTTCTAGATTAAATACAAGGTGGGATATACTGAGATTGCCAGAGAAGCATCAAAAAGTCCACTTTTATTTCTAGTATCATATCTTTGTAAATCAGAATTTTCTGTAGTGACAGAAACCAAACCAAAATTATGCAGGAGACTGGACACAATACATTTTAGGTATCATTATCTACCATTACCCTCAGATTGGACAGTCTAGTTACAGGAAAGCAAGCTCAGGGCTCCCACCGATTCTGCATTACATTGTGTCGTATAATCATTTCACTATATATTACATTGTACTAATAGAAAAAAATGCACAGTAAATATAATGGCTTAAATCATCCCTAACCCTCCAGACCACCTCCCTCTGGTCAGTGGAAAAATTGTTTTCTACAAAAACAGGTCCCTGGTACCAAAAATGTTTGGGATTACTGCCCTTGAGTCTGTAGTGGGTAGACTCTGACCATTTCCTGAAATACCCTCAAGGGATGTTTCTATTGTCTTTTTGCAAAGTGCTTAGCATCTTTTTAAAGGCACTAATCTTTTCAGACACTACATACTTCTTGTCCCAACTTTACAGATGCTTCCTATCTGGCCAAGTTATGAAACTGTTACATTTTTTTATTCTGCCAGGAGTACAAATACCACAGCCTGAATGTTGGGCTGCCTTGAAATTTCCTCAACCAGATCACTTAGTCTGCCACTTTTAAATTTAGATTCCAACAAAGTCTAAGGCTATGATCAAAATGTAAACAAGTTCTTTGCCAGAATGTAACACAAATGGTCTCGACTCCAATTCCCAATAGAGTCTTCATTCCCAACCTTGAAACATAATTAGTGTGGTTATTAATGTTTACCAGCATTCCACTCAGCATTCTGATCTTCTGAGCTCCTGCTAGAATCAACCATCAGTGTCTCTTTGCAACATTTTAGGCCTTTTCTAGCCTACATCTCCAAACTTTTCCAAATTCATTCTATCAACCAGTCTCAAAGGCTTCTGCCACCACATGGTCAGGTATAGTTGCAACAATGACCCTGCTTCTCTGATACAACAAATTTTAAGTATTAGTTACTTTCCTATTGCTGGGACAAAATACCTAATGCTTTTCAAGTAAAGGAGGAGGGGCTTATGTGGCTGTCAGTTTCAGCCCAGGGGAGAATTAGCATGGCAGGAGGGCCTGGAGAGGGAAAGCTGTTTACCCTAAGGCAACCAGGAAGCAGAGCGAAAACAAGAGCCAGAGCAAGAGATAATTACACTACTAATTCTATTAGTTCATGGAAAAAAACAGTTAATAGTCATACGGTTTGATCTATTTTTCATGTCTATATCTGGTAATATCAGCAACTCTTTTGAAGATAACAATATGTAATATAAGCAACTATTGTTAAATTTCTATAATCTTGTTTTGAAAACCTATACTGTTATTGTTTTGGGCTATTTGTTGTTGTAGTTGTTGTCTCTCTCTCTCTCTCTCTTTTTTTTCTTATTTGTGTTTTTTTCTCTTTAAAAAAAAAAAGATACACTTTGCATAGACACTCCCCAAGGATCAAACCCCTCCAGCTATGAAGTCCTAAATCGTTTAAAGCCTCCCTGCCCCGACAACGATCCAAGAACTTTCCAAAAGCCCCACCTCTAAACACATAATACTTGTAGGGCGTTTCAAACCTAAACAATAACGCTCCACCTCTTATCTAATAGTGCGACAAAGCTATTTGCCAGACACCAGATGAACACATCTGAGCCAAAATGTAGTTTTTTATTAATTAAATTCAAACACTTTGACAGTAATCTCCAATTTCACTTGTTCTGTTTTGCTTCTCTTCCTCAGTTAAGCCAAGTAACATGATACGGTGAAAATAATATAGACTTTTGACTCAGGGATTTGAATCCCAGATGTGTTGTTTATGGGTTTGTGACTCAGCAAATTACTGATTCCCTCTGTATTCTTATTATTCTCATTTTAAAAGGGAAAAAATATCACTAACATTGTAAAAGGTTATCAATAAATTGATAATAGAACACCCATAAAACATGCTTAGCTCATAGCAATATATGTTAGCTCTAGTTGCAAACATTTCATGAGAGTCATTTAAAAAAATCTGGTAAATGAGAGATAATCCCTCAACCACTGGGATAGCAAAATTCTCTCTGTGTGGATCCTCCAGATAAAACTTTTTATCCAGTTCAAAACATGGGTTCTTCTTCTTCCCCAAAACATAAAATATGACTGAATAACAGGTCCTGGTTCACTTGTTTTCTGTCGAATTTCTTTATTCTTATTTTCTCATGTTGTATGAGTACTTCATAATAGAGAAATTATCCAGCTCTTATCTGTCTTTCATAAAACTACTCAATGATCTACTCCTTTTTCTCCACAGTTGAACCTTTTCTCTTTATTAGAACTGCTTTATGAATTTTCCTCTGAAATATTAAGTACTTAAGGGCTTATTCATCCCCTCATAAATATTTTGATATCTATAAATTAATTCATATTTATCTGTCTTTCATCCTTCTGGATCTCTCAACAGCAAGGAACACTTTGGCTGTATCCTTTTTCTTTGTCTTCTGCAGTACTTCTGTTTGTATCCTGCCTCTCTGGCTCATCTATCTGTATTTCTTTTGGAAGGCCCTTCTCCTCCACTAAATCATTAAATATTACACTATCTCCAGATTCCTCCTAGATTGCCTTCTTTGTTTATTGAAAGCCTTTCTTCAGATAATTTGTTTTGCTTTTTCAATATTTCTGTTATTGACCTTATCTTCTCATAATCAAAGCTAAAATTTTCAACTCAATCTGTTAATTTCCTTGTTCTAGTCCTCTGTCATTGTGTCTTTACTGAATATTCATGGAATGGATACACGATGTAAATTCTTACAAAGCAGATTCCATTGCACACAAAATATACATGATTTAGTTCATAACAATCTTTTTTGCTCTAGGGAAGTTATACATCAAAGAGAATGCTCTGCTCATTGCTTGCAGAAAACCCTAATGATGAGAATATTTTCTTTTTTTAATGAAGACGGAGACTCCCCCCAGCACTTTGCTGAGAATTTATGAGTATTACTACAATGAGCATTTGACACATTTTTATATAAATAAGAAAACAGGCAGTAAGTGATAAAGTTGTTTTGTTCCAAGAAGAAGCAAACACCAAGCACGCAACCAAAAAAATAAAGAAGCACCACCATCAACAACAAAAACATCCTCTGTACTATTTCACTATTGCTGCATTAACAATCACCAATCCCATTGGCATTATTAACACATTTCTTATTTCTTAAGCACCTGTAGGTTGGCTTGGGATTGACAGCTCTGCTGGGAGTCTGCTCTTTTTTTTTTTTTTTCAGCACCGGGGATCAAACTCACAACCTCGTGCCTGCCAGACAGGTGCTTAAGTCACTGAGCCAAACTCCTGACCCTAGTTTTTTGTGGCAGGGTCTCACTAGCTCAGACCGGCCTTGCACTCGCATTGTAGACCAAGCCGGCCTCGAACTCACAATGTTTCTCCTACCTCAGCCTCCTGAGTGCTGGGATTAAAGGCGAGCGCCACCACACCCAGCTGGGAGTCTGTTCTTCATGGTATGACACTAACTTTACTGGGTTCCTTGCTATGTGTTGGCCTCTGGTTGGTATACATGTGTCCATCCTGAGGCCCAGGCTGAATGGTTGACAGATGACTCAGAGAAAGTTATCTTCGTAGCTGTAGCATCGGCTCAAGGAAGCTAGGAGAAGCACACAAAATCTTTTGTAATGAGAGTCTGAGACTGGCTCACTGTTGCAGCTCCCCATATCTTGTAGGCCAAAATAAGTCACATAGAGGATACTAAAGTCAAAGGGCAGGCAAGGGCCTACCTCCTTTTTTGGAGGAAATAGAAGCTCACTGGAAGAGCATCAAGGACACAAAAAAGAGTGAAAAATTGGAAAGGGTAATCTGACCTACTGCACTTGCTCCACAATAATGAGACACTGAACTCACTGCTAATGGAACAAGATTCTCATCTTCAGTGTGGGTTTTACTGTACTGTTCCCATTTGCCTTTCATCCTTTCCTCTTTCTTTATCATTAAGAGGTGGGTTTTGCATAATCGGGGACAAGCAAGGAAAAAAAAATGCTTGTCTGCATCATATATTCCTGAAAACACAATTCAAGTTCACTTTCAGTGAATCCTGAAGTGGTATCTATGCTGCTACAGATACATATGGGATTTCAGATAGAACAATGGACTCAGAGAGGAAATGAACTAAGAAATAGGATTGGATTCTTCGAATGGTCATGAAGCAAGTGTAGTTTGCCTAGAAGTTTTGAATCAGTGTCTGGAGGACTCTCAATGACTATGAACTCTAAAGGGAGGCTTCTTTTGTCCCCCAGGGCATCTAACATGATATTTCATTCATAATTGGCTTTCACTGTATATTAGGATGTGAATAAGAATAACATAAATCTCTGATTTACCACAGTTAGTCAGAAAATTAATACAATTTACTGATAGTAAATTAAAACAATGAAGCATCCAATATGCATAAATTTTATTTAGAGATCAGGTTTTTTGAGGAAAGAAATGCCAATTCCAGTTTAACAAAACAAAACAAAAAAATCCCAAAAAAATAAAACCAAACAAACAAACAAAAAGACACACTGATCCTAGGCAAGCCTTGGTTTTACTAATAGTTTATAAGTCATTTCAGAGACTATTTTTTTATTATTGTCAGTTTTAGAAAATCACACTGAAGAAGACTGTACTTTAAGGAAGAGAGATAGAATTTAACTGGGATCTGATAGCCATACTTCCTGTTCCAAGACCTGCCCATTATTTGCTGTGTGAGCTTGAAGGAGTCATGTGACTTGTTCAAGATTTAATATTTCCATCTGTAAGATGAGTACTTTGAACTACATGATTGTTCTATTTTGAGAGTGTCAATAGACTTCAAAGGTAGTTATATAAACAAGCTCACATGATAGTAAGATTAAGTTTCAACAGGGAAGAAATTTTTCCACGCAAATAACATCCATTTAACTTTATCTTATATGATTTATAGCCAACTAGTAGCCATAGGTATTTTAAGGATTTGTAACAGTTTAATGGTCCTTCTGGATTAACTTTTCTTGGAGGTTAAGTTCTACTTCCCTGGCATACATGCCCCACTAAGTCTGCTGAATTGGATGGAAATGTAATTCCTACCAGAGCAGCTTTGTTATGTACGATATGCAAGGCACTAGGAGCGCCTTCCTTTACCAGTGCTTTCCCTCTCTCTGTCCTTGCTGTGCACTGAAAATGAAAAACAATTACGTCCCTTGCACCATGGAGACGGAGTATAGAAAATAAACAGTGACTGATTAAGGGAAGTGGCTTTATTACAGAGTTAAAAAAGCAATATCATCAATAATAGCAATAATGGAGAAAAATAGTAATGAATAATTAAGCACAGTAATGTAGTCATGATAAAATAAAAACCAATAAATGATGCAGCTTTATTTGTAATAATATGACTGTTCATCTTGATGATGTGTCTTCGGTTTTGAGTGTTTCTGGCAGAGGTGTAAGCAAAGTATGGCTTTTCATTTATTTCCCCTAACAATGCATCTGCGAAAGCTGTGACTCTGTTCTCTTCCTACTTTCTCAGAATTCTGACTTCAACCCTTACCCTTCTGATTACATAAAATGCACACTCATTTTTTCTTTCCTCTGATGATGCTAGTCTGGGATAGTATCAACAATACAAGTGAATCCTCAAGAATATTCTTGCAATAAAGAGTCCCAGCGGCCAGGTGATACCAGTCTAATGACTGCTTGGTGTCAGTTACCTCGCTGTCTCTCTTTTTCAGATATATGCAGGAACAATGCGTGTAGTATGATCACAGATGAAAATTAAGGTAGAGGATCTTTGTGACTGACAAAGTCCTAGAAATACCAACATAGCAGTCCCCATACATAACAGCAATCCTTGTTTCATGGAAATGCTCCTCTCAGGATTTTTGTGAAGTAGTTAGTATGCACTTTCAAAGACTGAACGGTTTAGCATGAGAAATCAGTGCCAAGAAGTTACAGCTTGTTTGGAGGGTCCAGATTGCTCAACTGGTTAGAAAGCATAAGTAGGTTATCTGATTCTCCAGGAGACACAAAGGTGGCAGAGTAAATGATATCTTCTCCCCAGGCTAACAATGGGGCATAGATAATCGAGCTGCCAGCTCAGCCCCTCCTTCTCCTCCCCTCAGACAATGTGTGTCACACTGAAACAGAAATAATAAAAAAAACCTCCGAAACCTCTGAGCATATCAAAGATAAGACCTTTGTGTTTTTGTCTCCGGCATTTTGTGCATTTAAGTGTTACTAACATAAACCACAAATGCGTGTGATTATTACCAAAAAATCAACCCATCTTTGTGTTTGAATCCTACCTCCTGATAGGTGGGGAAAGAAAGGTGTATTTTAGTTTTGCATAGTAGTAATTCAGAAAGATTTGGAAAGAGCCTTAATTCAAAGGGTCCATATATATTTGAGCAGATAGAATTTACTGAGTATCAATGTTAAGAGTCCAAAAGCTACTCTTGGTTTTCAGGGACTTTGGATTGGACTGGAATAAATGGGCTATTTTTCATAAAGATGAGATTATCACAGATGTACAACTGCATCAAATTATAATTTATGTAAAAAGCAAATATTTGTCACTTAGTATAGGAGCACTTAGTGAGTGGAAATGGTTAATATGGAGATTTGGGAACAGCAAACTTGAACTAAGGTTATTTTAACTACTAATATTATATAACTCTTTATTAGGTTAAACAAAATGTATGTGCATTGGTTTTTTCTGCCCCTCAACAATTATATGAGTTAGATTCTACTATCATTCCCACTTTACATATGAAATGCTGTTTTGTCTAAATGTGATCCAGCCTCTAGAATCTGTAATTTCTATTCAGGGGGACTTAGGTTGAATCCTGGTTTTGCCATTTATTAGTTGTGTTCTCTTGTCAAGTTATTTGACAAGTCACAGCAGTCTCCTCTTAGGTTCAGATAATGACATTGTCCCAGAGGGTAATGGGAAAATTTACTGCATCTCTCTTGAGTTTGTTTTCCACAATAGTAGCTCCCAATGTCCTCATGCTTCTAAGGCCATATTACCTTGACCTGAGTTCAGTCACTTGCTGGGTTCTGTTTGACTTGTGCAATATCCCCTAGATGGTTTCTTCACCTCCTGTTTCAGGGCTTTGAATTCATTCACCATAAAACTGTCAGATAGACTGATATAGTGGCTCATGTTTATAATCCTGGCACCTGTGAGACTGAGGCAGGAAGGACACAAGTTCGATGCCAGCATAGGTTACATAGTGAGTTCAAGTCTAACCTGGACTACATAGTGAGACCTTGTCTCAAAAAATGAAGGTGGCAGGGGGTGAATTGGGAGAAACTGTCAGAGATACTTTTCCAAACTGGAAATCTATTATGTCATTTCCTTGAAGTAAGTCTGCAGAGAGTTCCCTACTATGCATACAAAAATGTTCAAAAACTACTTAGCATGGACATGATTCACCTCGGGCACTGCCATGTGTGCCACGAGCTATGACTGTTTTTCATGGTTCCTGAATGTATCCTACCCTTTTCTGTTTCTGTGTTTTGAATAGGAAGTGCCCTCTCCCAAGATTCACTTCTTCTTGGTAAAGTACTCTTCCATAGTAATACTTTTCAGTATAAATCTCTCAGGTAGTCAGTAGCTAAATATGGCATAGCTGTAAACTCTTGTAACACTTAGTCTTTTACCCTTCTTTCTTTTCAATTAAAATCAGAATTTATTTTTGTCAGTTATACATGCACAAGATTTTTGATGTCAACTAATCCTACAAGGATAAACAAAATGAGTTTTTTTCCCTTAATTTATTATTCCTTACATTCAATTCCCACTTCTCTGAAGCTGTCACTTTCAACTTTCTTAATAGTTTCATCTTGTAATCTCTATATTTCTAGATTGTCTATCAATAGTATTATTTCTGGACTAAAAAACAACTGGATCTTAGCTTCCTATCCTGAATGATGCAACTTTGATTTCTACTACAATACTCCCCCTTAGTAGTGCCCTCTTTCTAATGTTTTCCACATCCTCCCAATAAAACCAATAATTAGGTTAAATCAATATTCAATACTTGTAATGTCTTGGCTATGTTAATTGCTATTTGTAAATGAACTATACAGAGCACTATGACTAGATTTCTTGTTCATATAGCATTTTGTTAACCTAAAATTAATAAGTTAAATTTTGTGTGTGTCTACTACTAAACTCTTACAAATTCCTTTGTTAGAAGTACTATTAAAATCCATCAGATGTTTTATTTTCACTGGGAGACAACCTTTCTGGCATTCTCCATCTTGTTTCTCCAGCCTGAATCAGCATTTCTCTAGGTCCACATTACACTTCTTATTCTAGAGTATCTCTTCACCCTTCTGAAGGGACTGCCCTGATCTGTTTTTGTTTGTTTGTTTGGTTTGTCTTCTGTTTTCTGAATGCAAATTCTCCTTATCTCAGTTCATGTGCATATTTTCTTGAAGTTCACTAAGTAAGGATTCATAGGAGTTTATTTTTTGAAACTTAGCTACATTAAAATACTTTTATTCTGCTCTCACACTTAAATGAGAGTTTTTGAATATAGATTTCTTTTTGAGAAGTAATTTTCATTTCAAATTTTGAAGGAATTTTATCTTCCAATGGTGCATCTGAGAAAACAGGTGCAGTTCCATTTACTGAATCTTTGCCGTAATTTGTTTTTGTTGTTTAAAATTAAGTGATGTTTTAAAATATGTAAATTTTAAGAATTTTTATTGAATCTCTAGTGAACTAAAATTCCACAAAAATTTGCCTGGATATAGGTCTTTATTTTATTTATTGTGTTAGATGATAAGTGGATCTTTCAGTCTGAAAGCACATGATATTTAATTCTGGAAATTCTACTTAAATTGTTTCTCTTCCATTTTCTAGATTTTTCTCTTTAGAAACTCCTCTTATTCAGATTTTAGACCACTTTGATACTCTATTTTTATTATCTTCTATAACTTGTTCTTTATTTTTTCTTTTTCAGCTTTTTTTTCTCTTCTAGTTTATACAGCCTCATAAACTTTATCTTTCAACATTTGGGGTAAATTTTTATTTCTTGTAACATGTTTTTGCTTTAAAATTTTTTTTTACTTCTTGTAGCATTCTTTGGTCTTAGTTCTTTTTGTTTTCTTTCATAAATCATTGCCTTCTTGTCATATTTACATAACATTTCTTATTATAGCTATAATAATGATAGATTTCATGACTGTATTTCTGCTTGCATTCATCTCTGTCAAGTTTCTTTTTTCTGAATATTTATTTATTTATATGATTCATAAAATACCTTTGAATAATTAGTTTATATATTTATAAAGGAAGCATTAAGTACTTAACTGCAGGTTCTGCATTCATGGATGGAACTTTTAAAAAGCTAGACCTTCCAGTAGAGTTAGGGTTAAATTTTTCATAAATGGCAGTAGATTTAGTACTTTTCTTTCCAGAGTAATTCTCCCATCTTCTAGTTAGCAGATGTAATTCCAAAACCCATTCTAAAACATTGTCAATCAGGGAGACTGAGGTAATGCTCAGAATGTAGGATTTCTCCTAACCTTTCTGTTTTAGGGAATGAATCCAGCTGCTGTGTAGTTCAATGGTAGAGTCCTTGCCTTGTATATGTGAAGCCCTGAGTTTAATGCTTTGCATAAAACAACAGCAGCAGTAGAGCAACGATGACAGCAAAACAAAAACACAACCCTCGTCTGAGTCTAGTTTTCTTGGATTCAGGATTTCTGTTATTCATGTCTTAGAAAAAGAAGTTCTAGTCTATGTCAAGAGTGAGGAAAGAGCTGTCTCTGAGTAGCTAGCCTACAGATGTTTTTTAAATTAATTCAAAAAAATTTACTATGCAACATAATAGGTACATTTGTTTTGGGGAGCTGGAGCACGTATATATCATATTTTGATCATTTTCAGTCACTTTTCCATCTCCCCTCTCCCTTTTACAGTCTCTTATCTCATCTACACAGTCTGCCTTTTTGTTTTCTACCATCTTTCCTTTAATTTACACTTTATTTATATTTTAGGCTTTCTGTATAAGAGAAATTATGTAATATTTAACTTTTTCATTTTTAATTGCTTTCATTTAACATTATGGCCTTAAATGTCATCCATTGTCCTTCAAAAATATGATTTCATTCTTTTTATGGCTGAATAATATTCCATATGTATCTATACAACATTGCCTTTATCCATTCACTTACTGGTAAGTATTTAGGCTGTTTCTGTAGCTTAGCTACTATAACTTTCTCTACTATAAGCATGGGCATGTATGTGTCATTATAGCAGGATACCTTTAACTCTTGAGATATATACCCAGAAGAGCTTTAGCTGGGTCAAAGGAATTTTTCAGTTTTATTTTTTTAAGGAGTCTCCATACGGATTTCCATAGTGGTTTTACCAATTTACATTCCCACAAGCGAAGGTCTCTATATCTTAAACAGTTCAAACTACCATCTGTACTTTTAACACTAAACTCTACTGTCATAGGTACTTGATGCTTCTGTTTAAAGCCTTCTGGGATTCAGTGTTATGTGGTTCACTTTTAGAATTTCCTTAAAATAAGCTGGGTTTCTGCCATTTGTCTTTACATGCCCTTCTGTTCTCTAGTTCTCTCCCCTCTGCACTAATCTCTTGAATATTATATTTCTTTTGAGACATTTTTATTGCCCATTTTGGAAGAAAAACATAGTGAACAATACATGTTCAATCATTCATGTTTTTCTGGGTCTCTTGTTTTGATTTAGTCCTTATCCACATACACCAAGGGAAGACCTAAAGATAAAATATACAGTTTTTATTAGCATTAGTCAGTAATTTTGATTCTGTTTTCTTGATTTAAGCAGTTGCTAGGTAGGCCAAGATAGTTGAGAATTATAATTTTCTATTACTATAATAATTTTGTATTCTATTACTAGATTAAAAAGTCACTTATGGGTCTGTAATCTATCTATACAGTAGTATAAATAAAAATGCAATTATAGCGGTATTGGAAAGAGTTGATGGGCACTTTTATTATCTTCTTTCCTTGTCTGCAGGTAACTAGCAGTGGCTTCTAAAGATACCCATTCCTGTGCATTTAAAACCTTTCCACCAGCAAAGACCTGTGTACTACACAGAGGCAGCCTCACCAGACCACAGTTTTACAACAGGCTTGAGAAAGCCTTGGTTTCGCTTCTGCTTGTATTTATTTTTAGTGGAACTCATTCTTAACTATTTCATGATTTGGGAAGACACATTGCTGATTTTATTGTTCAAAGCCTTTCTTCTCCTTTTTCTTGGGAAATGAGTGATGTTCCACATGGAGGATTAAGATATATAATAACAAAACAGAAACTCTCACGTTTAGCTGTAGTTAGATTTATGACTAAGTTTATGGAGATTACTCAGGGCTGAGAACACATGTCCAAGAAAGACTCTGTAGTTGCAAGTGCATGCAGAGTGAGATGCTGTTACAGACTGCGGACAGTAAACACCTCTGAGGTTGTATGTCACTTCCTGCAGGCCCATGCGTCTTTCTGATTTAAGTAGAAAGGTGACTGTTAGTAATGCAAACAAAACCTAGTTTAACCTCTGATTTCCAACATCTGGAATACTTATCCCATGGCAATGGTGTGCTTCACTGATCACTCACTATTCCAGTGGTTCTCTGAAGGATGATTTAGTTTGAATAGAGACCGCCTTAGGAAAAAAAAATCCAACTCAGCGGAGTTATCACTGAGAATACCAAATAGAATTGTGACGGCAGTATCCTGGGACTTCACAGCTGGTCTGCTCAAATTGTGCTGGAGAGACAGGCTGCTTCCCTAATGCATGAGAAAACTCACAGAGAGATCCTTCCTTTAGATTTTACTGCAAACAGAAGATATTTTGTGCTTGTTTCCTTTAATGACTTTTAAATCCACATACTATTTCAAATTTTGATTTTGCTGTATGCCCCTGAATGGAATCCAAAGAATTCAACCTTGTATTTTCTTTTCAGGGATGGTTGAGTGGTTCAAGTACACTTTGTTGAGGCCTGTGCCCCATCTTTGCATTTTTATGTTCTTCTTTTAGATAATAAACAACAAGCTGAGCTGCTAGAATAAACAGACAACTCGTCAATGGCCACGGGAGCTCTGGATCTTTTCCAAAAGCTTCTGGGGACACACTGTTTCTCAAGTGCTGAAGTAGAATGCAAAGTGTGTTTGCAGTCAACAGAAGAATGGGGATAGGCTTGGGCGCAGCAATTTTATAATGCTGTGAGAGACCAAGATCAAGGAAGTAGTGGGACCTTTACCCAGCAGAATTAACCATAAGCCATAAAAGTACCAAGGAAGAGAACTGAGTGAGCACATGTTCAGTTATTGAGACAAAAGTATGCAGCCTGCCTCGTGTTCCTGGTAACAACTCCAGGGCTGACTGAGTTGATATTTCTATGTGCATGTAGTTTTTTTTCTCCATTTGAGGATAAACTACTTAGGAAGACAGTGTACCACCTCTGGACATTTATTCCATCTAGCCAATGGCAACCGTAGCTTTTATTAGCTGAAGCCCTTGGTCAAGCTTAAAACACTTCCTTGTGAGAAGTTCTGAATACGTTATGGAATTTCTATGGTCTTAGCTCTCCACAGCCTGAGATTTCCTTTACACATACCTCCCTGCTAACTGGACATCTTGTAAAAGTGTTCCTCCAAACTTCTGACTGATAAAGTAGAACAGTGATATAGTTGCAGAATAGCAAACATACTGTCACACTCCTGATTCATTGGTTTTTATTCTGTGAAATGGCTATAATTATTGCTGTTTTGAAAGTGATGAAAGAGATTCTGAGAAAATTTTGATTTGGTCAAGGTCAGCCAGTTAATCAGTAGCAGAGGTGAATTCAAAATTCAAGACTTCAGAGTCCAAAGCATTTTTGTTGTTTTTAAAGTGTAGAGTTAAGATCTTTTACTTTCTTCCTCATCAGAAAATAAGTCTCAGAGGCAAACTAGCTTATTTATAATTGTAGAGCAAAGCAGTGGCAGAGAACTAAAAGAATTAGTTACTGAGTATTGTTGATACTTGTATTCTGTCCATCCCTGTGCCACAAAATATACAGCAGTTGTTTTCCAGAGCATTTTCTTATTGTAGTTCGTAAGGAAATTTTTACTATTCTTCAGTGAAGTGAGAGAATAAAAACCCTGTTTACACATATGCACCACCATACACATATATCTTCATTATGTGATTTCTAATCGCTTATCTCTGCTTTAGTTTTTCTTCTTAGATGATCACTGCCTGGCATTTTGACTTACTTTTTTGTTTATTAGCTGAAACAACAAATAAATCGTAAGCTACAATTAGAGCAGACAGATTTTTTTTGTTGTTATTTTTTGTCTGTTAGGTTTACTGCTGTATACTCAGCAGCTAGTGCTCTCTTTGCCTGGCACAGTAGGTACTCAGTAAATACTTGTGGCACATAAATGACAAAGCTGGCATACATAAAACAAAATAATCAGGTCCATTAAAGGCAGTGTGAAATTTTCTGATTCTGCACACAAAGTTCAAAAATGGGAACAATTTAGAGCTGCTTCAAAGATAGTAGGAAGACAACAAAAAAGGTGCAACCTATGTAGGATTGTGAAATCTGAATTTGGTTGGACAGATGAAAAAGGCAAGGATGATAGCAAAAGTGAGAAAAGGAACAAAGCTACAGCAAGTAGATGTCAATGGACAACAATGAAGTCCCAGCCATTGGAATACAGTAAGATACTTGATGTTTTCTCTTTCCTGATTCACTGCCTATATTCATAGCTAAAATTTTCTTTTATACAGTGACAATTAAGAGTGCACATGTTTCCATATTTCGTAGAAGCAAATCTAGTTGTATTTTTTTTTTTTTAGTTTTTAATACAATGGTCAAACTCAAAGCAGAAATCAATTATGTCAATGTAGTAGAAAAACACATTTGTGACTGAGTCAAAGAAATAGATCTAGAGGGTAGGAGAGACCTAAAAGTGAATTACAGGTTTCAGTTAGTATTACTGTGCTGGCTGACCAGTGAACAAACTCCTTCATAAATTAATAGACCTTAATTGTAGCTTAAAAAGCAAATAAATGAATGGTTTAGATTTTTGTCTCACTTCATCTTTAATATTATGTAATATGATCCCTGTTGAGTTTTTCTTCTTTGGAAACACTCAGTTATTTTTCCAACGGCTTTGGCCAGGTTCATTACTTACTCTTACGTTCTCACTGATGTATTAGAAATAGCATTTTATGTTCATTATTAAAGCGTGTTCATCACTTCAGAGGTTATATGCTAACTTTGATAGGTCATGATTTGTTTTTTGATATGTGACTTGTCTCTGTATTATAAATAACATCCTAGTGTGACTTTTCCCTTCGTTTCTTGGACTGATGATAACATCTCTCAGGTTATTACTAGAATGCTCTGTTTTTGTTCTAAGATGTTCTGATCATTAGTTATTTTTAGGTTTTATATGGCATCTTTTCTCTGAGCAGCTCAAGGCAAATTTTGCAAACAGGAGCAATCTTCTTTGTCAGTGTGTTTTGCTTTTGACAAGGAAAAAAACTTAAGAGCAATTTCCTGTCTCTGTATATTTCACCAAAAATCAAACCGAATGCTCTAGGTTAAGGGATTTTATTTTATATAGAAGCTTAACAGGAAAAGCTTAGACTTTGAATCACTAGTAAGAAGGCCGAACCATTAAAAACAAAATGCTGGAGAAAAAGCTTTCAGCAAAGGCAGTGGCAAACATGAGGAGGATTGTCAAAATGCTGTAGGTGGCTGCAAAAAAAAAACCTCTGTGAGGATCTTTTTAGTCAACACAAGTGGGTCACTTAATTTTTCCAAGTGAATGCCCTTAATGGGGGAACTTCAGTTGCTGTCTTGCTAGCCAGAGCTGTCTCATTATAGGAGATGTGGCCCAGTCTAGGAAATGTTTATTTTGTAACTAACCCCTTAGGCAGTGGAGGGAACTGTTTACTATTCCTTCTTGTTCTCTAGTGTTTTTTTTTCCCCCTTCTTTTTTTCTCTTAATTAAAGAAATCACTTGAACTTCAGAAACCTCTCCAGGGGAAAAATCAAACAGAAAGAGAAAGAAAAAAGAAAAAAGAAAGAAAAACAACAAAAAAAGAGAGACAATATGTTTAAGAACTGTCTATATATTTTGTTCATTTTTCCTTAAGATTGTTTCCAGAAGAATGATTTCAATATTCAGTGGTCTCCTGAGGAATTCACATAAGTGTGCGTACATCTGTGTGTGTGAACCCGTGTGTGTGCAGGCCTGTGTATGAATCAGGGCTGTACACACAAATACCCATGTCTAAGCAGTTAGAAGCTATCCCACCAGGTAACATTCTTGATTTTCTCCCAGGTAAGTGAAGTGTGTAGGAAGCTGAAACCTGTGGTTGGGATTGCAGGGAGAGGGGCTACAAAAACTTTCCTTTGTTAAACAATGCTATCCTAAAGGGAGAACTAAACAATAGAACCTGATGTTACACCATACAAACAAAAACAAATCATCTATAGGCTCTTAGGAAAATCTAAATTCTAAATTTGGTTTGAACTTCGTTTTGCAAAATAATCAGCCAATGACACTATATTGTCCAAAGTGACGATTTTATTGTCTTTCCATTCTAGTCAGCAATAAATTAGTAGTAGTAGAAATCTGTGATTTTAAAACATTTATGCAAGACACATATAAAACACATACTTGTACGTACAATATTTCTGTCTACTCCAGAGTCACTGATTTTTTAAATATTGAATGCTGATCGCAGATGCAAACTTATTCTTAATTTTACACGGAGCTTAGAATCATTGGACTGTGACATGCATCTAAAAATTTAAAATACCCAGTTATCACATCTCTGCAGTAGGTACATGAAAGAGACAACTGTTGACACTTGCTTTTTATAGTAACTGCCCCTTTTATCTTCTGTAATTAAGTGAATGGTCTTTGGTCTAAAAGAGTGTTAGTACCTAAACCTAAACATAGGAAAAGTTCCATCCTCTTGATTTAGGAGTCAGAATTTGTGCATTTATGTATGTTATGTGTGGCTTGAGGCTTTGTCTTGTGACTGGACTCAATGGTCATCCTTTGGAAACAGGCTCAGTGTCCCACTCAGGACTGCCCTGTGTGACTCTGAGAGCAGACAGGACAGAGCTCCACCGTGCACGTGAAGAACAGTGCAAAGTGGTCTCTGGAATTGTCCAGTTGGGAGGACAAAGAGCACAGTGAAAAATTCTTCAAAAGCATTTATGGTTGGACACATGGTATGAAATTCACGTTAACAGTAAAATAAGACTGCTTTCGATTATACTCTGAATATTTCAAAGAAAATCTGCTAAACTAGGAACCAAGATGTTTTATGCTAGGTACCAAGACGTTGATGAATACCTTATCCTCAGTGATATCCAGAATTTCTGAATTTCCCTTTCTTCTGCTTCACGCTCTCCCTTAAGAAAAATAGTAAACCCACAGTAAATTTGTTTATAAAACAAATAATCATTCTAAAATGCCAATAATAAAGTCTTAAGGGTCTAATCTATCACTTTGAAGAATGTTGCATTCATATCTTGGATTGGTTTTTAATAAACCTAACATTTCACTATGTAATTCTTTATGCTTTAAAAGTGTTTGGTATAAATTGTGTTATATGTTTCTTCCAACAAAGCCATAAAAGAAATATAATCATAATCATTCCACATTACAGTCCGAAAAAGTTCCTGCTCAAGAAAGTAATTGATTTGTTCAAGGTCATTCAGAAAGTAAGGGCAGAGCTATCACAAGAATCTCATCCATCTCATTTTTATATTCATCATTTTAGACTATTAGAAATTTTATATAAAATGATAAAATTTAACATGTAAATATGTATTGACTGTATTTATGATTTTTCTTTTTTGTTCATTTTTTCTATTTTCTTTCTGTCCATGGAATATTGAAAATGAAAATATATCAATCAAATATAAGGGACAAGGAAAATATATCTTGCTGCATTGGAAGAAAATATTGAGAAGGTTAAGCATATTATTCACTGGAAAATTAAATGAACTAGCTGTTGATTTCAAGTTCATTTTTCTTATGCTATCACAGATTCTTTAGGACCATGTATGTAAATTGTTAAATGAAATCAATAAATCTAGTAAATCTTCCCCACTCCCTTAAACAGATAATAGTAATGAGAAATTGATGTGTTGGTAGCTTTTACTGTCAGCAGGTTATTGTATTTGTTGGGTATAGAGAGGTTTTGTAACTTCTAAAAATCTTAAAATGTTATGTCTCTACATAGTGATTGAAGTGTAGCAACACTGACTGAATCATTTTCTCAATTTTTTGTCCAATATTGACTCTGGTAAATTAAAATTGCAAGTGTTAGTAATAAGCGATCTTTAAGATTAGTCCATGTCAGAACCAGTTAGTCAGGCTCTGCAGGACTGACCTACATTACTTCTTAATGCATCTCTTTGTATAAGGTAATTCTAATATTACCATTGACCTACCTATTACTTAACCTCATTTATTTTAAAGATAAAGAAGTACGAGATCTAAAGCCATAGAGTAAAAAAGAAGAAGGAGTCTCTTCTATATGAACAATGAACTTTATATTGTAGAAATAATCTGCTAAGATGATTTAAAGCATATGACTCGATTTGAGAGCCACAAATAGTTGCATTAAATAAATGCCTTTATTGTAGACCCCTGTGAATATTTTACTAAATAACACAACAAGAATTACCAAAATCCTATTTTAAATATATGAAAGAGCAAGTAATTTTATGAATGTAAGTGCATATTTGGTATGTAATATTAATAACACTTATAACACTAGATATTAAGCATTTCTTTATGTAATCTTTGTATACTATGGGTCAGTGTTTAAAAGACTGCATAATTACTATCTATCTCAGAATAAAGTTGTGAAAATTAAAAATTCCAATTTGGCTTGTGCCAAAGTGGAACATTTTAATTTTTATTATGCTAGCAATGAAGATTATATATTGAGCTATCATCTTAGTTTTATGTTCAAGTTTTATTTATAAATATCTTGCTGTCAGAACCTGTATGAATGAGGGCTGAATTGCAAAAGTCAGACACAGCTGGACTTGAAATAAAGTCCACATTCTAATTTCAATCTGTGTTTAAGTCTGAACCACTCAGTTCTTCATGTTTGTTGGAATCCTGCTAAGACTGGAATTTCCTGGGAGATATCCAGTACTTTTGGGACTGTAAACACCAAAACAAACAGCCTTCTTATAATGTGTTATGTCTAGTGCTAACTGAATTTAAGAAGTTTGCAGGTATGGAGAAAATAGCATAATTTTTTGCAATCTTATAAATTTGCTTCAATTTCTAGTTAAAGATTCATCTCAGGAATATAATTTTTGGGATAATTTCTTCGTAATAATGGTATTAGTTTTGGTACATTATTAGTTATGGTAAATCGTAACTAAACAATAAAATATTATTTTATACAACAAATTATGGCAATAAATTTGACATGGTAGACTATTTTTTTTTTTTTTTTTTTTTTGCGGCACCGGGGATTGAACTCACAACCTAGCACCTGCCAGGGCAGGCGCTTACGGCACTGAGCCAAACTCTCGGCCCTGGTTTTTTGAGGCAGGGTTGCACTATGTAGCTCAGGCCGGCCTTGCGCTTGCGTTGTAGCCCAAGCCGGCCTCGAACCCACAACGCTCCGCCTACCTCAGCCTCCCGAGTGCTGGGGGTAGACTATTTTTGTAGTAAATATTTATTATGTTTCATGTGAATTTTGTGTAATTATATGAATGTATGGATGGGTGTACAGTATTTTCTTTCAACTTAATCTCCGTGAGCAGTCCAAGTCTTAGGTGCTTTTCCATTGTAAACAGAGTAACTGAAAAGGATAAGACAAATAAAAATAAATCACTTGTTACACTTTGATATCTAAGTATAATTCCAACTGAGGACATCAAATTGGCTTGATTCTTATATCAGAAAGTTCAAAACCATCTATGAGAAATGTGTCATAATATTTGTTTTGGTTTATTTGTAATAAAAATCCTGATGCTTTACTTTGGTGCAATGCTACTCAGCTAAAAGCAGACATTTCCCAGTCTCCTTTGCATGTGGGTGTAACTGGATGAGCAGGTTTCTCCAAATGAAAATTAAGTAAGATTTGTGCGTAATATTCCTGAAATATCTTCTTAAAAAAATGAGGGCTTCTCTCTTTCTTCCTTTTTCTTATTATTTGGAGGGTATTACAAGTGGGGTAGCTTTTGCAGTCATCTAACACAAGCAGATGATGTCCTTGAAGACGAAGCTATGTCTTACATGTCAGGATGATGGCTAAAAACAAGAAAGAGGATAGTTACTTCACTGAACCATAAAACTGCTATATTGGCCTTGGATACTCTCCTTTTGGATTCATTTTACATGACAAGTGAATAAAGCATATGGCTGTAGTCACTGTTGGTTTGTTGAATTTTCATGAGGTGCAGTAAACAGAATCTAAAAATTGGTAATAGCCAAGAGAAGTGGGTGGGGTACAAGATATTAAAAGATTGAAAACATGTGACCATGGGGTTACAGAACATTTTTTCAAGTAGTTGTCTTGTACATCTTAGAGACAACATGCAATCATAGTATTCAGTCATTGGAGCAATAGTAGAAATCATAAAATACTACTTGCTCACAAGTACCTTTGATAAGAAATGTTGGAGTAGTGCAAAGAATAAATGACCTGATGGTGAGGTGACAGTGGAAAGATGCCACTGTCATCATGGTCTCTACTAATGGGCTAAAGGATCGAGGACAGCCAAGTTTGAACTTCAGTCTCTTCACTCGCTCCCTGTAGACCCTGAATTATGTTATTAAACTACAATGTCCTCTCCTTTTTAAAAAATGATTAAAGAATGTAGATTCTAAAACGTTTATGGACTTCAATAATTTAAAGGTTTAGCAGAAAATTTGGCATTTAAATGTCTCTTATAGATGCTAGTGATTTCCAACTTCAAAGTCTTTCTAGAAGTCCCTAATAAATTTAACGTGTGACAAATCAATAGAACTGGGATAGACTGGCTTTCAAATAAGAAAGAGATTGTGGGAAAAATGCAAATGTAAAAATCAATGGTATTTTTCTATTAGCTTCCTTCTTTTCTGTGTATCTGGGTGTCCCCTATTCTTTTCCTCACTCCACACTCACAATTAAGAATTCTGGAAAGCATTTTGTAGTCATAATAATCCTAGGAACTGCAATGCATTTGACATCTTTTAATGCCTTCTTTTATTATTCCTTAGTTATTTAGCCTTTGTTGCTTTTCTTTCCTTTTTCTTATACCCATGAGAACATGGGTCTTCTGTCTTTTATGGGACCCTTGGCTGACCCTAACTAGTCTCTTCCATATTTTAGGTCTTGTATCTAGTTGAGAGAAAAGGTGTATAATTCAACTATTATCATCTTGCTTTTTGTCACTCATACATACACATGATATTCTCTCTCCACCTTTTTCTGGCATACAGTGCTCTTTAATAACTTTTAAACAAATTTTCTGCATATAAATACACATCGACATTGTAATCTCAGAGTACCCCTGGCAGCAACCTCTCCGACCTACTTCGTCCTTATAGATCTTATTTCAAGGCTCTCGGATCCTGTGCCATCATTCCTTGTCCATCTGCCTTTCCCTCTTTAAGTTTTGACCAGAATTTGTTTTTTAGTGTCTGAGAGCAGTGACTAAAGAACATTTTCCCTGTCCAAGGACCTCCTCTACTACTTTAAATATGCTATCTGTACTTAGAGTTTTTCATTTTGCTTCAAATTTCTCTCATTTAAAGGGTACTGCATCTTCCTTCAGATAAAAGATTTGCTATCTACATTTCATGCCTCCCAAGTGTCAAGAATTATATCAGTGTCCTGAAGTCCTTTAAAAGTTTCAACACATCAACATGAATGCACTTCAGTGTTAATAAGAAAGGTTTGCCAGAATGCTTTCTAGAAAGTATTAGAAAATTGAATAAGAAATTCCCAAGGAAAGTTTTTTCTTATCATAATATAACATTTTAAAATAATTTCAGTGTCTAACTTTCAAGTAGCTACTTTTTATAATAGTTCTAAGGTATTTTTAAAGGGAAAAGGCTTTTCCATCTGGTGAGTTAATCAAAATCCTATATATGTTATGCAATATTAAAGTTATTGCACTCACTTAGAATTATAAAGTTTTAATGGGGCTGAATTTAAATGAGATTTAAACCTTGAAATTATTTCCCCATTTTTATTGTTACTAAAAATTTGACTACCGTATATCCAGATGGAATTTTGTTTTCTCATTTGTCTGCTATGATTCAGCATTGCTTTGATTTGCATCCTACTTACAAATTCAACTAAATCACTGTACATTTTGAACACTGATTCCTGGGTGCGATTGACTTGTAACAAAAGTGCGGTTCTCTCATCTTGATAGAAACATTTTCCTTGAGATGGTAGAAGGAAATAAGCTCTTTGAGGAATTTTATAGGACAGAAAAACAGGGACAATAACTGTCTTGAGCCCTATGTTTCTTCTCATTTAATGCAGTTTTAATCAGTGAAGAACTTTCCCTTCTATCCATTCTGAAATTATTTTTACTTCTGTTTACAGATAATTTACTCCAAAGTTATGGATAGCTTTAATTATTTGAATGTCTAGTCTACATATATTCAATTATATATGCCACTGTAGGCATCTGTTTTTTTTTTTTTTGAAATGTAGTTTTTAGGGTACATATTTTAAAATACCAACAAAGGCAGAGGGCATAGCTCAATGATAAGGTGTTTGCCTAGCATGTCAGAGGTTTTAGGTTCATCAGCAGCACCCCAAAAAGAAAAAAAGCTGGAATTATAACACACTTGAGAAAAATATTTGCATCTATCTTCTTTAACTTCTTTGTAACTTTAAGTACTTTTTGGTTTATTGTGACTCTTCCTTTTCTCTTCAAGAGTTTCTGTTATCTTTGCTTTGAGACTTGCATTTCTAACTTTCTCTGCAACCATTATTGCAGAAAATATCCACTAGGAAGGTATCTGAGTTCCTGGTGAGATGAAGCAAATAAATCATTTACTGTTCGGAGGAGAAGGGTAAGTAATTTCCTTACCTCCTTTGATTCCTCTCTTTATTCTGCAGCTTTGATACATCTAATAGCTCCTCTGTAGACTTCTTCCTGCTGTAGTGCTAAAATAATTTCTCATTAGCTAGACAGTCAACAGCAAATTCATGCCACTGCAGCATGGGGCTGTGTTCTCAGAATAGGTGATTGAGGTGCCAGTTTAAAAGAACTAGAAAGCAAAATCTTTATTCTCATGAAGTTAAAATATTAGGACAAAAATTGACCCAGGACATAATGAAACTAAGCTATGTGTCATCAAGTGCAAACTGACATAGGACAGATTGAGAAAGCAAAGCTATGAGGGGGATAATGCCTTGCAAGGGGACGATAACTACGAGGGTGATTTTGCTGACACTTGTCACCAAGCTACTTCTCTAAGCTCCTGGAGGGAAGGAATGCGGACATGCAGATACAGGAGGACATATGTGTGTCCCACATTAAATTCCTTCTCTTGCTAATAATACAATGGTAAATAATGCAAAGGTTTGTCTTTGAGGAGAGGAATGAGTAATGATAGACAAGGAATCAAGTGAGGAATGTGCTACACTTCCCCTTTGTGTATAAAAGACTCTTAATGTCACTCAGACAATTAAGTCATGGGTTAACCTGGGAGGCAGACATTCTTACTTTATAGATGATCAAATGGAGGATCTGATTCAATAATTTGATCAATCCTTACACAAAAATAATGTGGTGTGACTAGGAGCCAGTCTAGCTTTCTGTGGGAGCAGCTTCTTAAAGCTTCACTTTCTGTATGTTTACATACAAATTTTCTTTGCAACATCTCATGTTACCAACATGTACACATTCTTCATATTTGCATTTTGAAGGGAAAGTCCCCTAGTCGACCATGCCAAAAAAAAAAAAAAATCTTCAAAGCACTCAGCTGTGTCCAGAGCATCATTATTTGGAATTTATTTTGAAAATACATATCTAGAAGAAAACATAAGGTATCTAAAATGAATAGACATTTCTCAGATGAAGAAGTAGAAATTGCAAACAAATATATGAAAAAATATTTGACATCACATCATTCGAGAAATGCAAATTAAAACAACACTGAGATTCCATCTTGCTTTAGAAAGAATGATTACTGTCAAGAAATCAGCCCATAACAAATGCTGGAGGGACCGTGGAGAAAAAGGAACCCTTCACTGTTGGTGAGAGTGTAGACTCATGTAGCCATTGTAGAAATCAGTGTGGAGATTCCTCAAAAAAATAAAACTAGAGGTTCCATTTGGCCTAGCTGTTCCAACTATCTGAGAGAGTGAAAACTGTCATACCACAGTGATGCATGTGCACCCATATTTATAGCAGCACAGGTTATAATAGTTAAATGTTAGAAACAGCCCAAATTCCCATCAAGTGATGAATGGATAGAGAAGATTTTGTTTTTGTTTCATTTTGTTTTGTTTTATGCAATAGAGTACTACTTTGACATAAAGAAAGTTAAACTTGAGATACTTCTACTTAAATGTATGTACCTTGAGACCATAATCACATGAAATAAACCTGACATATACATGTAAATATCACATGTCTGGTCTGGTATGACAAACAAAAAGTTTAAATAAGGACCCAAAATGTATAATGAATATTATCAAATGGAAAGAAAATGTTCAAATGGAAAGAGGAAGGGAGGAGGGAGAAAGGAAGGACAGGAGAAGGAAATAAAGAAGAAAATAGAAAAGATGAAAACAAAGCTTTTGTAAATAAAGAGGGACAGAGGGGCTAAAGGGAAGAAAGGGAAAAAAAGAAGTATTAAGATATATGATGTACAGGTACAAATTCCATATGATGAATGTTAGTTATCATTATGTATATTTAAAACTGCCTATAAAATTAGTTTAAAAATAAACTAGATAAAAGAAAAAAGAAATAAAATTCATTTTAAATACAAAAAATAATAATTAGAATATTGATCCGTTATGAAAAATATTCTCAGTGGTATCTGTCTTGGAAACTGGCCTATCCAATTATAAACCCAACATTGACACTTTGCTGATGCATTACAGAGCCTGTTTATCTCTCAGAGAACCTCTTTCTTCCTGGTACACTTGTACGGCCAGAATGAACTGATTTCTTTAGCAGTTGTATTTCTCACTGCACCTTCCTAAACTGGGATCCAGGTTATATATCATTCTGTGAGAGTCTGGCTGTTATGAGTTCACTCTCTGGAAGAATAAATTTTACTTTAGGGGTGTGGAGGGATCACATTCTTAGGACCATCTTCAGAGAGGAAATTCACCCTTGGTGGTAGTTTCAACCCATGAACTGAACGTTTCAAGGCAGGCTTGTGTTGACAGTGAAGTTTCCCTTTTGGCACATTGGTAGTAACATCAACATCAGTGTTGATTCAGTGATGTGAGGATAAGAGATTTCTGAACTGCAACATAATATACATTATAGGAAGGATATAAACTACTGGCTGTGATAATTAAAACACAAATCCTTGTATGAGACTAAAATTTAATGAAAAAACCCCACTGTACATGGAAAATATTTAGATGCTGACATATTTAGTAAGCCATTTTCCTTATAGTTTTTTCTGTATCTGCATAAATTTGAAATAATCATAGATCTTTCATGTATCTAAACAATGTATTTTATTGAGATTGGGATTCTATCAGGACCTTTTTTTTTCCCTTTGGAAAAAGTTGCTTCTATTTTTTAAGAATAGATTTTGGATAATGGAAATGCTTTGGAGGAAAGGGAGGGCAATTTAGAGTATGGAAACCTGAGGAAACCGCCGAGTTTGTAAGCAATTCAGGTGGCCCTTTTGGGGAAGGGTGATGACAGAGACAGTGAGCAAAAGAGAGAGAGAAAGGGAAAGAGAGGGAAGGAGAATAATAAAAATAGAAAAGGAAAATGTTCTTTTGATCAATTATATAATGCATGATAAATAACATGTATTTGAGTAATTACTAGAACTAATAATTAACTCCTTTATTGATGTCCAGCTGTTCTGCCTTTTCTGCCTTTCCTGACTTGCTGAAATGTCAATTGTCTTTATGTCTGAAACGTACATCTGGTGAGAAAATGTTTATGATTCCTTTGCTCCTATTTAAAGTAGAAACTCTTAACCTGGTACTAGGCTGTTTCTGGACATGGATCTTTTACTTAAGGAAGCTTATTGGTAATGTTTGGAACTAAGCATCATAATTCTCCAAAGAAAATAATAGCCTACTTAAGTATTTCCTTGATTATAACATAATCATGTACATTTTATTATCACTTCAGCTATTTTATGAAGTCATTAGTTACTACAAAAGTGAACCGTAAAAGCTCATTTTGGAATCTGGTAGCGATGACTGTGATTGTATTTATTTGAAAAATAAGTGTTCCCTGGCCAATAGTATGTCCCTTTAAACAGAGACTGAGAATAGTATTCTCAAGTTAATGGTCTGTTTATTCAGATGATGACTATGGTCCTCAGAAGCAGAGAAACAACATTTGTTGAGTCCAACAGCCTGCTACATCATTTATGTTCACATTTTTTCATGAAGCTATGGAGAATCCTTGAGCCATGCAGATGGCAGGAACCTGTGAGGACCCATGGGCTGCCTCCCCATTTGCCAAGCAGTCCTCTTACCACATCCAGAGAGCATGGCATTTTAGCCCTGCTTAAACACAGACCGAGCCGAGATTCCCGTCGTTTCAAAGCAACCAAGGCAGATCATAGGTCAGTTTGATTACTAGTAGTTCATTATTACAGTGAACTAAAATCTGTCTCACATCATTTGTCCTCTTCCTATTTTCTGAAGCAAAACAAAGCAGAGCTATTAAAAATTTCATTCAGTAGTGCTGAGGGTAGAAGGGCCCATACAAAGGGCCCATACTTGGGCATATGAATTTTAGCACTTTGGTTATTGAGAAGATCGTACTAATTATGGTACAACTTTTGGGAAGACTATTGTTTACCAGGCACTGTTAAAGACTACAATGTATTTTTTTCTATATCTCCTCCAAACTGCATACAATGTTTTCAAGATAGAGACACCAAGACTCATTCATAATCAGCGAGATGAACAATCATCTAAAAGGTAAGAGATACTGTTGTAGAAACAAGAGATGCTTGCAGTTCTAAATTGAAGCACATGGTCTTTTGCACTATCTTGTTATTCCACTCTAGTGTCTTGTTCTAATAAGTATTTGCTTCTTGGATAATTATGTTCTTCAAGATTTAATTTCTAGGCCCTCTTCTTGCTCGTCATTACCTCTCCCTTCCCAACACCCAAAACTTATTCCAAACATCAGTATTTAAAATGAGATGTGAGATAAAGATTCAAACCTAATCTGTGCATGTATGAGCTGACTCATGTCACTAATATCCCAACAAATTATTTTAAAACAGTTATCAAAGCACTGAAAAGATATGTGCAGTTTGGAACTGTATATAAATGCAAATATCTCTTTATTAAAGTATTGTTAGTAAGATTTAGTGATGGGTCCAAAAGTTATCTTAATTTTGAAGTAGTGAGACATGAGCAACATTTTGAGACTTACATAAACATTGTAATGTGATCAGGAAATAATATGATTGCTGTCATTAATATAGCTATGAATACCTACAGCATTACTGTAATAGCACATTCATAGTGGAGGAAATGCCAAATTTCTGTCAAAGTGTCTGAAAATGACAATTTTTTCTCCCCTCCATGTTTGTAGGTACTCTCAATTGTACTCATGAACCACTTGGACCACTGTGAATCATTAAACTCAGTTTTAAAATTCGATTAACTTTTGTCTGTTTGTTTTGGATTGGGCAAGGGAGATAATACGTGAGGGGCAGAGTGTTTTGCTCACATCTCTATGGTGCTGTCCTGGGGTTTTGCACTCATCACAATCCTAGGCTCTTCTCTGTGATTCTCCAATGTCTTTCCCTCACTCTAGTTGGAATATGGTTGTTTATTCTTTGTTTTTTACATTTCTTTTTTATTAGTATATGTTGGCACTACATAAAAGTTCCATTTTCGAACTGGTATATGTATACAAGTCACAGCTTAATCATTTTACTTTCCCTCCCCCTACTTTCTCATCTCCCCATTCCCAGAGTCCCTTCCCATCTCCACGAAGTCTACCTCACTGTTTCTAACTGTCTCTCTTTTATTCTGCCCTTTAAATTATCTATATTTTAGGTTTTCATATAAGCGAAGCTACGTGATATTTAAACTTCTGTGCTTTACGTATTTCACTTAGCACTTTGACCTCAAGGTGCATCCATTTCCCCACAATTTTATCCTTATATATATTTATGTGTGAGTATTATACTATACTATATTATATATTTCACTTAGCAATATGGTCTCAAGGTGCATCAATTTCCATCAATTACATCCTTTTATATATTTATATATGAGTATTTTACTATATTATGTTATATATATATAAAACATTTTCACTATTTATAGGTGGGTATAATTTATCTATCATGAATTCTGCTACTATAAACATGGGTATGCATGTATCACTATAATATGTGTTTAATTCTTGGAAGATACCCAGAAGAGGTATAGCTGAGTCAAATTCCATTTGACCATTTTTAGTTTTTGATGAATCTTTGTATTGATTTCCATAGTTGTTGTATTATTACACATGTAGTAGAGTTCCTTTTCTCCCACAACTTCCAAGTATTTTGAGTTCTTTTAAGTTCCCGGTGATAACCATTCTTTATAAAGTAGGATGGGAATCTCAGAATTGGTTTAATTTGCATTTCTTTAATGACTAAAGACATTTTACATTTTTTCATGCACTTATTGACAATTTCTACTTCTTTGAGAAGTGTCTATTATTTTCAGTTGTGCTTTTTTTAAATGGATCTTTTATCTTGGGAGAATCTAATTTTTTCTGAGTTCTTTATGTATTCTAGATGTTAGTCCTCTGTCTGAGGAGTAGCTGGCAAAAATTCTCTCCACTTTGTCATTTATGTCTTTATATTGTTGGCTGTTTCTTTTGCTGTGTAGAGGTTTCCATTTGTTGATTTTTGGGGTTATTCTTGTGCAGTTGGGTTCTGTTGAGGAGGTCCATGCCCATGCCTGTCTTCAAGAGTTTTATCTATTTTATCTTCCATAATACTCAGTGTTTCTGTTTCAATAGTTAGGTCTTTGATTTATCATAATTTTACTTTAGTACAAAGTGAGAGATATGGGTCTAGATTCATTCTTCCACATGTGGATAACTAGTTTTTGCAGCACCATTTGTTAAAGAAGATATCTTTTCTCCAGGATGTGTTTTTTGCCCCTTAGTCAAAGATCAGTGGTTGGAGGTGCCTGGTGTTTCTGCATCAGCACTTTTGTTTCATTGGTCCACATAAATTTTTGTGCCAGTACCATGCTATTTTTATAATTGTAGCTTTGCAATATAACTTGAGATTCAGCATTGTGATGCTTCTTGCTTTGCTCTTGTTGCTAGCTAGTATTAATTTAGCTATTCTGAGTCTTTTTTGGATGAACTTAAATTTTAGAATTTTTTTCCTAGTTTTGTGAATAATGTTGTTGGTATTTGGATTTGCATTGCTCTGAATATGTCCCTTTCTTGTTTTTGTCTCGCTTCCTTCTTTTCTTCTACCCTCTGTGCTTTTTCTTTCTCCATTTTTGCACAATTAATATGGAGTTATATTAAATACTTTGGTTATAAAGACGAACAAGAAATGCTCATCAAATCAGACCATCAGACCTCACATGTGGCTTCTATGAAAACCTGAATCATCTCAGGACTTGATATTTCAACAGCCAGTTCAGCTTGGTAGAATCAGTCTTAAATGAAGGATGAATTCTTTCCATGGGTGCACCTTGATTAGTTTTCATCTTACCTTCATTCCTCCTAGCATTAAATTTTCAGCATACTTGAAAGTTATGTTTGGGGTATTTTTTGACAGTAAGTAATTTTGTTTGTTTGTTTGTTTACTTGTTTGTTTGTTTTTTTTTTGTAGCACCAGGGATTGAACTCACAACTCTGTGTGTGCCAGACAGGCACTTAAGCCAATGAGCCAAACTCCCAGCCCTAATTTTTTGAGGCAGGGTCGCACTATGTAGCTTAGGCTGGGCTTGCGCTCGTGTTGTAACCCAAGCTGGCCTCAAACTCACAATGCCCCTCCTACCTCAGCCTCTCCAGAGCTGGGATTAAAGGTGTGTGCTACCACGCCCGGCAGCTGTAAGTAATTTTTTAAATTCTTTTTTAAATCAGATTTTAGTAGCACATTTTAGATATACAGAATGATAACATTCATCATAGATAATTGTACCTGTACATGATATAATTTGATATTTTCCCATTCCCCTTCCTCACTTAAACCCTTCCTCCCTTCTCTATTTACAAAAGCTTTGTTTCCATTTTTTCCTTCTTTTCTCATGATTTTTACTTTTCCTTTCTTTCCTACCCCCTTTTTCCTTCTTTGTTCCCTTCACCATTTGAATATTTTCTTTCTATTTCATAATACATATTATACATTTTGGTCTTTATTTACACACTTAGTTTCTCAAGCCAGAAAAGTAATGTGGTATTTACACATATGTGTCTAATTTATTTCACTTAAGATATGATCTCAAAGTGCATCCATTTACCTAGAAACGTGTAAGCCATTTTTTTAAAGCACTCTATTCTCATTTTTTTATGTTTTAGCATTTTTAGGAAGCTTCATCTAAATTTGATTTTGGTTTTTCAACTTTCTAAATTAAGATCTCTTGACTGTATGTCACTCATCTTCTGTTTTTGGTATATGAATGGATCTCGAGTTCCCAGTATACTCTTTCATTAATTTCAACTAATTTTGCCATTGAAAATTCATTTAGTGATTACTTTTCTAAAGATCTACTAATACAAAAAGTATGTGCCTGTTAAAGAATCAAATTGTAGAAGCACACTATTGAATTTGTATCTACTTAAATTTGGTGATTGTCAGTGGACAAAATTTAATGTTTCTATTTTTAATTTATACATGATACTTATACATATGTGTGGTGTACAGAACAATATTTCATTAATATATACAATTTTTAATCCAGATCAGGATAATTTGCGTATCTGCCACCACAGTCATATCATTTCTGTTAGAAACCTTCAAAAATTTCCCTAACAGCTAATTGTTGTTGACAGTAGTTACCTTACTGAGCTGTGGAACATTGGAAGCTATTTTTTCTGACTGCTTTTCTATAACAATTGATCATCCTATCTCCATCTTTCCCTTCCCTATACTCTTCCAAGTGTTTGATGTTGTGTTATTTAGCTTCCTGGTTCTACAATGAAACACCTGAGACAGTTACTTACCAGTTGTTCATGGTTCTGGAGGTACAAAGGTATGATGCCCAGAATAGTTAATTTCTTTTGAGGATGACAGAGAGTGATGGGGTGGGGGAACAAGCTGGAAAAAACCGCTCACATGTTGAACCAGAGCGGAGAGAGAAGAGATCAGAACCCAAAATCCCTTTCAGGGACAGGCTTCCAAGCACCTAAGGTGTTTTGAAAGGCCCTATGTCTCAAATGTTCCACCACTGTGACCCTGGGAATCCAGTTTTTGACTTATGGGCCTTCGAAAGACAATAGCCAAACTGTAGCTAGCAACCTTTATCTCTACTTCTTTGAGATCTGTGTACAAGTGATGACAAGTGGTATTTGCCTCTCTGTATCTGCTTATTTCCACTTAATATAATGTTTTCTCATTCCATCTATGTTACTGCAAATGGCAGAATTTCATATCTTTTTGTGGTTAAATGATATTTCATTGTAAATATGTACTGCATTTTCTTTACCCTTCTGTTGTTCAACACCTAGGTTGATTATATGTCTGGTTTATTGTGAATAGTGTTGTAATAACCATGTGGGTACATATATTTTTTTAAACTTATTGATGCGTTCTTTTGGATAAATACCCACCAGTGAGATTGTTGGTTCACATGATAGTTGAGTTTCTCATTTTTTGAGGAACTTTCATATTGCTTTTTTTGTGATGGCTCTATTTATTTTCATTCCCACCGGCAGTATTTGAGACTTCCCCTTTCTCAACATTTTCGTAAGTATTTATTATTTTTGTCTTTTAAAAAATAATCGTTATAACTGCAGTGAAGGAATATCTGATTTTGGTTTTGGTTTGTATTTCCTTGATTATTAGTGTTGTCAAATATTTTTGATATACTTGCTGGCTGTCTGTATATCCTTTTGTGAGAAATGCCTATTCAGGTAATTTTTCTATTTTTAAAATTAGGTTGAGTTTTTGCTATTGAGTTTGGTTTCCTTATGTATTTGTAAAATTAATTACTTGTCAGGTGAATAGTTTGCACATATTTTCACTCTTTCTTTATCTCTATTCTGTTGGTTGTTTCCTGTTCTGTGCAGAAATTTCTCAGATGATATAATCCCATTTGTTAATTTTTGCTTCTGTTCCTTATTCTTTTGGAGCCATATCCAAAATATGTTCTCCCAGATCAGTCCAGTGAAACATTTCTCTTCTGTTTTCTTTTAGTAGTTTCAGTTTAGAGTTTTATATTTAGATCTTTGATTTACTTTGAGTTAGTTTTTGTACATGGTGATACATAGAGGTTTAGGTTTCTTTCTTCTTCATATGGAAATCCAATTTTCTCAGCACAATTTATTGAAAAGACTTTCCTTCTCCAATGTACATCTTTTTTTGCATTAGCTGAAATCGGCTTGCTATAAATATGCGGTTTTATTTCTGAGTTCTTTATTTCATTGGTCCATATGTCTGTTTTTATACAATACCATACTATTTTTGTTACTTCTGTGTTTTCCTGAAGATAACTTCTAGATGGAAAATAATTTGCCTTGAAAAGTAGAGATCAAAAATGTTAGCCCCAAACAGCCTATCCTTGCCTTACTTGCCATTACTCTTCTCTTACTCTGTTCCTATTCTGTAAGGCAGGTAAGGCAAAGCTAGACTTACTGGGGCTGGAAATTTTGTTTTCTAGTTTTCAAGACTAATTAAATCCTAGCTGGGTCTTATTTTCAAGGAAAGAGGGCAGTCTTTGCATTATGCTTTGAAGTTAGGTACTATAATACACTCAGTTTTGTTTTTTGTCCAGGATAGCTTTGGCTATCTGCAGGTTTTTATGGCTCTATTCAAATTTCCGTAGTGTTTTTTCTTTCTTTGTGAAGAATAATATTGGCATCTTGATAGAAATTACATTGAACCTGTTTATCACTTTGAGTATTATGAATATTTATCAATATTAGTTCTTCTAATCAATAAACATGAGCTATCTCGCATTTTGTACCCACTTCATTTTTTCATCAGTTTTTAATAATTTCATTGTAGAAATCTTCACTTCTTTGGCTAAATTTATTCCTGTGACTTTAAGGAGCTTTTTTTGAAGCTACTGGGAATGGTATTGCTTTATTGATTACCTTTTCTGAAATTTTATTAGAGGAATATAAAAAGTTATTGGTTTTATATATTGATTTTGTGTTCTGAAAACTTACTGAATTTGTTTATCAGTTCTAAGAGGTTTTTTTCTGTGCATGTGTGAAGCACTTAGATTTTTCCATATATAAAAGAATGTCAACTTCAAATAGGGATGATTTAGTGTCCTCTTTTTAATAGGTGCTTTTCATTTTGCTTTTGTCTTATTCTTGCAGCCCAAAAAACTTTTAATTAGTATATGTGTATTTAAGGTAAATATTTGCTAAATGATCAGAACTGTTAATTTCTTCTTGGTTTTACTCCTTTTTCTACATGTTGAAAGTATTTTTGTAAAGTAATATACTATAGTAAGCATGATCTTTATATTATTTGTTTTTCTTATTGGCTTACTATGAGTGCATAAACCTTGATTACCTCAATATAGTAACATCATTATGAAAACTATCATATATTAAAATTTGATCATTTAATGGCAAAATTGTTCCTTTCTTTTCTTCTGTTAGTCAACAGGAAAAGTAGTCCAAAACTGTGATAGTTAGAAAAAGAAAAAAATTCCACAAACTTAATGGGCATTTCCACCACTTTCATTTAAGATGTTTTGTAATTCATTGCAGGTTCTTCAGATAGCTTCGATGATCAACAGCCAAACATTGCACTGATGCAAGCTAGCAGGCCCAGGTTGGATGCACTTCACCCTTTTGCCAGTGACAGCAAACAGGCAGGATGGCACCCCTCCCAAAGCCATGTGGGACGAAGGGCATGCCTCTCAGACACAGGGTGAGACCATCTGCCAGCTCCAAGGATGCTCCACATTTTGCTTCCCCATGACATAGTGCAGCACAAGTGAGAACTGAGCAGCTGATGGACAATGCCTGTGGAGAGAAAGGAGCAACCAGACCTGTTACTGTTACATTAAGTCCAATTATTCCCATGAGCACCTGCTCTGAGTTCTACATCCAGCAGGGACCACAGGGTTGATCACATTTCCCATTTACCAACAGAGGCAAGGATCCCTGCCTCAGACGGTAACCACAATCTATGGTGAGTAGACACAGAGACCTCTGGTGCAGGGAGAGCATCTCAAAATATGAAAGGCCCTAAGGTTAGACGGAGACACTCATGACTGAATGGATAACAAGACAACAGATCTTAGAAAGAAACCACTCATTCAAAAACACAGGAAATTTTTCTTTGATTCAATCTTTGCTTTGTTTTTCTAGTTTTTGTTAGTTTTATCTTCCCTTCATTAGGTTTTTTTGGGGGATTGGAGTTGTCCCTCTCATTTAGTTTCTTTTTTCTACTTTCAACTTTTATTTCTTGTATTTTTGCCTGTTTATCTTTTTTTCTTTTTCTTTTCCTGTTCATTCTTTCATACAGCTCTATCACTGCTAATTTCCCTCTTGCTCCTCAACCTCAATAAAAATCTCATCTCACTTTTCCCTCCTCCTCATATCTGGTCAATCAATTTCTCAAATTTTTCATTTTTATTTGCTGGTTACTCCCTCTACTTTTACTAGTATGGCCACTAAGATTTTTGAATATTTAGATAGTTAGTTAATTTTACCCTGCTGTTGTTGAATATTGCTCTATACTTCACTAAAGGCAAAGCTGTTCCGTTTAGTAGATGATTATTGTAGGTCAATAGTAGGCCAAACTTTGGTTTGTTTTAGTGTTCATATATAATTATAGATCTCCTTTCTGGGTTAAGGTTACACATTATCAATCCTTAGGTGTAATCAATACTGAATTTTTATTTGACTCTACAACTGATACTGATTTTATTGCTATAGTCAAGGTAACATAGCTCTTGCTCTTAACTGGTTTTCTTGGGAAGCCAATATGTGGATTGTCTTGAGTTTATTAGCAATATGATGGCCTATTCCTAGAAAATTGAGTCCTGAGCCATATATGCTGCAACCTCTCATCCCATGTAAACAGAGGAGGTGGCTCGATCCTGGGATAGAAACAAAGACCAAGCCACTCCCAGAGGACATCACTGAAAAGTACACATTAATAGATGAGGTCTCCATATTAGAAACAGAGCTTTCCACTATAGTCAGTGCACAAGTCTCAACACAAAACCGAAGAAGGAAACAAACAAAAAATAGAAACATGACAAGGCAAGCTATCAAAATGCTTTCATAATCTCCCAGTTCACCAAAAGCTGATCCATGAAGCATTGAGGGGAAGGAAACAGGAAGCCACACCCCTGAATTCTTTGAAATGGTGTCAGGAGATAACAAAACAGATCAATAAGAAACCTGGCAAACACACAGAGGTAAAAGAAAACAGATAATTGGGCCCAATACACAAAATAATCAGCAACTCTACAGAAGACACTAATAATAAGCTAGCAGAGGTGAACAGAATTGTGGAAAACCTGAATGACCAGCATAAAAAACAATTAAGAGCCCATGAAAAGGCTCAAGATAGAAATTCAGGGAATTAAAATTCTATCAAAAGTATGGGCAAGCAAAGTGACCAATGCAAGAACAGTGTCTTAGATGTAAAGACAGGGCTGTTCTTGGTGACCAATAAATGAGAGATATCTCAAAAATAATAGAAGAGCACAAAAAATGGTTCCAACAGTTCCCAGATGACTCAAAAACTAAGATTAAATGAAATTATTGAAAATTCATAAAACAGTACAAATGGCATGAAAAACCTTTCTACTGAAATAACAGCAGAGAAATCCCTTATTAAGAGAAAAGAATGTATTATATAAATAAATGAGGCACATAGAAATCCAAACAGCCATTGGCAGAAAAGAACTTCTTCACAAAACATTAATTCAAAATCCTGAAAGCGCAACAGAAGACAGAGTCTTAGAAGTGATTAGAGAAAAGCAATGTCTGACTTATAAAGGCAAATCCATTAAAATTACAGCAGACTTCTCAACACAAACCTTAAAAGCAGTAGAGCTTGGAGTGAAGTGTTTCAAGTCCTAAAAGAAAGCAATTTCCAACCCAGTATGGTATATCCTGCAAAATCGCTTTTCAGAATTCATGGAGAACTAAAATATTTTCATGATAAAAGGGCACCTGAAGAAATTCATGAGCATCAAATCAGCTCTCCAAAAGTTTTGGAAGGAATCTTATTAAGGCAGAATAAAGCTAATAATAACAAAAGGTTTCATATTATAAGCACACCAGGTAGAATGAGTAGAAGGGAAAGGCAATCAGCAACAGGAAAACAAGTATCAGTATCAGTAACAACTCTCTATGTGAATGGTCTGTATCCCAATGAAGAGATGCAGGCCGATAGAATGATAAAGAGATAAAATCCAAACATATGTTTACACACAAGAAACACATTTAATACAAAAAAGAAACTCATAGACTAAAGAATCAAAGAATGGAAAACAATATCCCAAGTGATGGGAACCCAACAAAGAAGCAGCTGTACCTGTTCTATGTTCATACAAAGAGGACTTCAAGCCAAAAATGATCAAAACAGTTAATGAAGCATGCTACATATTGATTAAGGGAACAACTCAACAGGAAGAAATAACAATTATTAGCAAATGTGCCTTGACAGTGGCACACTCATTTTCGTAAAACACATACCACTGGACACAAAAGTGGAGATAAACATAAATACAATTACAGTACGATACCTCAGTACCGAACTCTCACAAATAGACAGATGAACTAGATAAAAAAAATCAACAGAAAAGCATTGGAGGTAAAAAAAAATCTTTAAACAAATGGATTTAATAGATAACTACAGAGTGATAAATTCAATGACAAGAGAATACATATTCTTTTCAGTAGCTTATGAAACTTTCTCCAAAATAGACCATATACTAGACAATATAGCATGCTTAAATAAATGTAAAAGAACTGAAATTACATCATGTGTATGATCAGATCATAGTACAATGAAACTAGAGATCAATGACAAAATAAAACAGAAATTATGCAAATGCATGAAAACATATATTTTGTCTTTTTGAGATAGGGTCTCATTACACAGTTCGGTCTGGCCTTGAGCTCACTTTGTAGCCCTGGCTAGTCTCAAATTTGTAGCAGTCCTCCTACCTCAGCCTCTCGAGTGCTAGAATTACAGGTGTGTGCCACCACGCCTTGTTTAAATGATTTATTTTTAAATAAACAATGGATTGCAGAAGAAATGGGTCAAGGAAGAAATAATAGTTTCTAGAATGCATGTACAACATACCAGAACTAGTAGGACACAATAAAAATAGTTCTAAGAAGAGAATTTATAGTTGTGGGTGTGCACATAAAAAAACAGAAAGATCCCAAATAAATAATGTAATAATTCACCTCAAGGCCCTAGAAAAGCAAGAATTATACAAACCCAAAGCTAATACAAGGAAGGAAATTATAAATATTAGAGCAGAAATGAATCAATGAATTGATGTATTTGTTCTTTGAAAGAATAAGCAGAATAGACAAACCTTTAACCCATCTAGCCAAAATGGGAGCAAAACAAGCCCAGTCAGTACAAATAGAAAGGAAATAGATGAAGTCATAATAAACACTGCTGAAATTAAAAAAAAAGTGTTATTGACAGCTACTTCACAATAAATTGGAGAATCCAGAAGAAATGGATAGATTTATAGATACATATGAATTACCCAAGTTGAAATGTAAGATTCAAAACCCTGAATAATTCAATAACAGCCAATGAAATTGAAGCAGTAATGAATAATCTACCATCTAAGGAAGACCCAGGTTCAGGTGATTCACTCTTGAGTTCTATGAAAACTTCAGGGAGTACCTAGCACCAGTACTCCCTAAACTGTTTAATGAAGTTCAAAGGGAAGGAGTGCTTTCAAAGTCATTTCTGAAAGACAGCATTGCCTTGATTTCAAAACCAGACAAGAATTCAACCAAAAAAGAGAACTGTAGGCTAATGTCTTTAATTAATATAAAAGTAAAAATCCTCCACAAGGTACTGGCAAACAGAAGAAAATTAACCATCAAAATAATGATACATTATGAACAAGTAGGCTTCATTCCAGGAGTACAAGGATGGTTCAATGTACACAAGTCTATAAATGTAAGAATTTAAATAAATAGAAGCAAGGACTAAAATCACATGATCATCTCAATAGATGTAGAAAAAAGCCCTTAAATAAAAATCCAACATCCTTTGATAATTAAAAAAAAAAAACCCTGAAGGTTTACTAGGTGTAAAAAGTCTTCATCTCAGTCTGATAAAATCCATTTTTAAGAAACATACTTCTAATATCATGTTAAATATGGGAAGACTGGAAACTTTTCCTTTGAAATCAGGAAGAAAACAAGAATGTTCACTATCACCACTCCTGTCTAACATAGTACTTGTATTGGATGATCCTGTGTCCCCCCCTCCAAGGACTCATAATTTGGATGGGGCTGAGTCTTGCGTTCCTGATTGGTTTGTTGTCTAGCACTGGGATTGGTGATGTGAGTGCTGCACCCACCCAGGGGTGGAGCTGACATACAGGGTAAGGAAGAGAGGAAAGAGGTTCTTTTTCCTTTCTCTCTGTCTCTGTCTCTGTCTCTCTCTCTCCTCAGCACGCCTTGTTGTTTGGTGGTCACCATGAATGGCTGCCCCACCATGCCATGCTGCCTTGGAGCCAACTGACTATGGACCAGAAAACCCAAGAAACTGTAAGAAATAAACCTTTCCTTCTCTAATTTTGGGCATCATGTTTTCTGTCTCAGCAACGAGTGAAAAGTAACCAAGATAGTACTCAAACATTAGCTAGAGCAATTAGGCAAAGAAAAGAAGTAAAATGGATAAGTATAGAAAAGGAAGTGTCAAGTTATTGCTTGCAGATGACATTATCCTCCATATAGCAGATCCAAAAATTCCACCAAAAGACTTTTAGGATTAATAACCAAATTCAGTAATGCAGCAGGATACAAACTTAATAGACAAAAATCCTTAGTGTTCCTGAACATTAATCCTGAACCCATTAAGAAAGAAATTAGGAAAACAAAATATCACTTAAACTAGTACCAAAAAAAAAAAAAGAGTTAAATACTTCATAATTAACTTACCAAAGAAAGTGAAAGACCCCTACAATGAAAACTACAGTACCTTTAAAAAGGAAATTAAAGAGAACATCAAGAAATGGAAATATATTCCCTATTCCTGCAAAGGCAGAACCAACAGAGTAAAAATAACCATACTTCCAAAACTGATACATACATTTAATGAATCACAATCAACATGCCAACATCACTCTTAACAAAACTGAATAAAGCTACCCTAAAATTCATATGGAACAAGAAGTAACCCAGAAGAGCAACCCAGGATAAAAAGAGCAAAGCTGAAGGCATCGCAATCCCACACTCAAAGATACATTACCAATGTACACTGACAAAAAAAAAAAAAAATGGTAGCAGCACAAAAACAGACTTGAAAATCAGTGTAATAGAATAAAGGGTACAGAAACAATCCCAACTACATTTGATCTTTGACAAAGGGGCAGAAAAAAAAAAAAAAGGAAAAAGAAAAAACACCAAAGGAAACATAAGTCTCTTTAATAAGTGGTGTTATGCAAAATATTGAAGTTAGCCCACATCTCTTAACCTGTACTAAAGTAAAATCAAAATGAATTTAGGAACTAAATGTTAGAGCAGAACGATTTGACCTGCTGAAAGATAAAACAGGTAAAACTCTTGAAGTTGTAGGCATAAACAAGGACTTTCTGAACAAAACTCTAGTTGTAGAAGAAATAGTACAGAGAATCAACAAATGGAATCATATCAAGTTAAAAAGTTTTGGCATAGCAAAAGAAGTGACCAATAAAGCGAAAAGAAAATCTACAGAATAGGAAAAAATTTTGCCAGCTATTCTTCAGATCAAGGACTATTATCTAGAATACATAAAGAACTCAAAAAGATTTAGACCCCATAACATAAAAGACTCAAACAAAAAATGGGCTAATGAAGTCAGTAGACACTTCACAGAAGTACAAATGACTTGTAAATACGTGAAGAAATGCTTAGCATCACTGGCCATTAGAGAAATGCAAATTAAAACAATACTGAAATTTCGTATTACCCCAGCATGAATGGCTATCATCAAGAAATCAGAAAGCAAATGGGAAATGTTGTGGGGGTAAATGAACATGTCTACACTGTTGATTGGAATGTAAACTATTAGAATTACTATGGAAATTATTATGGAGATTTCTCAAAAGGCTAAAACTAGAAATTCCATTTGAACCCTTTCTAAGTATCTTCCCAAAATGTTTACAGACATATTATGGTGGTACATGCATACCCATATTTACAGCAGCACAACTCATAATGACTAAATTTTGAAAGCAGCCTATATATCCATTAGCAGTTGAATGGATAATGAAGAAGTGGTATTTACACACAAGGAACTACTACTCTGCCATAAGGAAAGAAAAATTTCAGTCATTTTTAGGAAATGGATGCACCTTGAGACCACAGTATTAGCTGAATTAAATCTGATACACATCTTACATATTGCATGATTTCTTTTATATGAGAAACCCAAATTATAAAGAACAAAATAAAAGATAGATAATAGAAAATAGGGAGATAGAACTTTCTCAGATGGGAAGAGCTAAAAAAAGGGAAGAGGGAGGTGAGAGAAATTGAATGCCAAAAGGAGTTAAAATGTGTTAGGCATCTGTACTAACGCTACACAAAGAATGGTAATATGCACTGCAAACACACACTGCTGTTTGTAAGCAGATAAACAGGGGAATACTTTACCTTCAAGAATTCCAATTATATATATATATATATATATATATATATATATATATACCAAATGCATCACCAAAAATATTAAATTCTTAGTAATTAACTTAAGAAAGTGAAAGACCCCCCTAATTAGTAATTAGCAATGTAAATTACTAATGTGGCAATTACTAATTTAATTAGATAATTTAAGAACTTCTTTTGACCAAATGTGGCATTTCTAAGAGATTCCAAGTGAAAAAGCACTCACTGAGATGGTTACCTTAACCTCATCAATTCAGGTTTCTACAGTGACCCTAGTGATTTCAAAGGCCATGATCAGGTCACTTTCACATCTGTATGTGCATGTGTGATATATGTAAATGTTTATGCACATATGCATAAATATACATGCTTCCCTATAGTAAATTTCAAATATTGTCGTTGTGTTTATTTGTTTTTTTGTTGTTGTTCCCTTTTGTTATGAGTGGTCCTTAGGGAATTGTCTGGGCAAAACAGTTAAAACCCAGATACAGTACATTAAACAGTTTCTAAAACGTACTGATGGTGTTTATATAGCATGACCATTCTGGAGGGAATTTTCAACAATTTTCTCAAATCACAGTCTACTAAGTGTTCCCTTGTTGTGTCCACAAGATGAAATGAAGTATTAACATTTATTGGATCGATTTAAAGACACTTAATTTGGACTTTCAAATATTTCATCTCCTTTTGTTCAAATTATAGGAACCATGTTAGGGATAGGAAGCAAATTACCTGAATCATCAGGTCTTTAGCTTCTATGGAAATTTGAATAACTCATTAGCTTCTGGGACATAATTTTTATTTTTCTCAAAACAATTTCATGCTTAGTTATTTGCCTCACTAGCCAAAAGAAAAGGGGATGCCATTCTGTCTTCTGTATTAGCTTAATTTTTACATTTCAGAGTTACATAAGCAGTTCTCTACCTACATTCCCTGTCAAGGATTATTAGAATATTGTGGTTTTGGTCATCTACATAGTGTTATTTGAGAGGCTCCAAAAAAACCCTTGTGCACTTTCAACAGCCTGTGGCAAATGCCCTAAATTCCATCATTAGTTAGCTTAATCCTTTTGCAAATTCTTGCATGAAGGAATCCATTAAGTTATAAATTACCCAGCGTGAATTCATTTTATCAAACTAGATTATTTTCTCTGAAGCAGGGATGTTAGGCCAGAAACCAGGTATTCTGGAAGGAAGATTGCAATAAAGATAGAGATGAACCAACAGTGAAAGCAGCGATGAACACTGCAGTAATTTCACTTTTTGGTAACTTACCTATATCCTGTAAGTTAGTGTTATTGAGTGCTTAATGAAGGAGTTACCCATGGTAGAGGTGAGCCCCAGGGTGGAGCTAAAGAGCCCATTTTATACAGTCGTGCTAAATACAAATAAGACAAGAACAGATACATGCAGACATATCTGCAATTGCATTTTAGAAAAGATATCTAGAGAGTACCTTCCAGGAGGTGCAGGTAGGGAGCACAATGCTGGAGCAGGCTAAGTCACACAGTACAATTTCTTTCAAAGTCTTCACGAGTACTTATTTAGCATCCTCTGCACATAAAATCCAAGTAAAGTTCATTTAGTCTCTGCATTGCCACTCTGTCATTAAGTTTCTCCTTTGGGTCAAATTTTTCTCTCAGATTTACAGCCACTGCTTCTCTTGACCTCCATAAGCAGGAAATATCCATGGACTGCTGAGTTTTCAGAATCCTTGCTGCCCACAGCAGACAAATGAAATGATTGCCTCAGCCTTAAGCATTGGTTACAGAGGAGGTTAAAGTATACTTTGAACCAGAAAAAAACCAAAGCAAAAAGCAACCGTGAAGATGTCTGTTTCTCTTGGGACAAACGTACAGCAGAATTCAGAGTTTAAGGCAGTATCTTCTGAAGACAGTATTTGTGCGTTTTGTTCCTTTGGCTACTTGGAATCATATCCATAGAGTATTCAAAGTTTTATAACCTGGCAATCAAGGATGCAAATTAAAATTGCACATAAGTCTTTCAAAATAGCTTGAAGTTGGTGTGGAAGATTGTTTAAAAAATAATTTCAAAATACTTGCTTAAAATGATATTAAAGTACCTCAAGGGTAGCACTGTAGATGGCCTTTTCCATCTTGCACTTTTTAATCTACTATGTGAGAGGAACAGCACAATTTGTGAGTCTTTCTGGGTCTCAAATATTGTGTCCACAGGTTGCAAAGTGCAATAAAGATTTTCTTGTTGTCTCTTTGACTGGGTCAAGCTTAGGAAGGTAACTTAGAAATTGTGCCTTCTCAGGTACTTTTATGACTTGTCTAGTGAACGTGCTTACATTTAGAGTAATCTGTTCTCAGTGGTTGCTTTGAATATATTGATTTCACAGAAGGGTTATGACATTACATTGTTCTTGGTATATTTCAGCCAATTCTGATTTTTTCCCCACTAAAACAGGATGTTAAATAGTGTCCTTTTGTTGACTGGAATGATCAACCTTATAAACAAAAATCCATTGGACTGACTTGGAAAACCACCAGTCATCCCAGAAATGGCTGGGTAAGCATCCAGGACGTGCAGCATTCATTTCCTAAACAAGTTTGCAGAATGACTGTTCTCTTCTGTTTTTTTTTTCCCTGTCTCATTTCTAGGAAAATGCAAAAAGTGCTTTTCTTCACATCATTGGATAAATTACCTCAGGATAAATTGAATCCTGTTTGCAGCCCAGTGGTTTTATGTAATCAATTTTTCTAAACCTGAGGTTCAAACTAGCACACTTCAATAATATGAAAAATCTGGGTAGTTCTAAGAGTACTCCTTACTCCAAATTGTATAGATTTAAAACAGTGCAACTATAGTTGGACTCATTGGTCCAAGTTCAGGCTTTGCTTTTTACTACATAGCAGGACTGAGCAGTGTCTCCCAATATCAATGGCTTTATTGAGTGTGACAATATTTACCTCAACCTTTTGTTTGTTTTGTGGAAGTCAAATGACATGATGTAAATGAAATTTGTGAATTAAAAATTTTGATCTATGGTGAGTTATGACTTTGATGTTTCTTGCTCTCATCTCTGTAAAGTGGTCAACAGTCTTAACAGTGAGCATTGCTCTCTGTATGCTTTATTGTATCGGCGATAGCTGAATGATGGGAAAGGAGGACAAAGGGGGCTGTCAAAAGAGACAAAGGGAACAGTGAGGGCACAGGAAGAAAGACTGGCATATGATGTGGAGGGGGAGGGGCCAGGCACAGAGATACTGGTCAGTGGAAGAAGCACAAACACACACAATGCTTCTACAGAAGTAGCTCGTGTATGTAAAAAGGTGGGTAGAGGACTGAATGTCTCCGAACTTTCATTTATTTATTTATTTAGCCAAATTTGGTCTCGTGCAACCAAATATTCATTTCAAATTAACAACTAGAGTCATGATTATTTAAAGAACTATAACTTCTCTTTTGTTTTCAGGGTGAAAAGAAGTCTTTAAATGATATTGTCTAGGTTTGTTCTTAGGTCTTCGCATGCCACTGTCTGCTTCATAAAATGCAAGGTTTCAGGTGGTCCTCGGGCACTAAGAGCATCAAGCAATTCTGGAAATACCTATTGGCAGAATTCTCAATAAGTTTTTTAGTCCTTTTGTGAGGTCCTAAGATTATTTGGGATTCTGGTTAAAAGACAGATTCCTGAAAACAATTTAAACTGACCAGAATAATGTCAGTTTGTGGCAAGCCTAGATACTGGTGTGCCGGATGAATGTAAATGATTACTACCCACATGACAGAAAGAGAATCCCTGATCCAGTCAGCATGGGCATCGGCTCCAGGATCCTGAGACCAGGTAAACCTCTGCTGCAGCTCCTCTGTGCCCACTGGGTGGCACAGAGCTCTTTCCCTGGGGAAAAGGTTAAGGGTTCTCAGCCCCTCATTGCACTTTAGTGCCTTCCAGTTTAGATGATTGGAGATGCTCCATGCACCTTTTATTTTTAATCTCAATGTCACTCGAACCTCTCTCTGTTTCAGTTTTCTGTTTTAGTTTTGGCTGCAGTTGATGAGTCACAGAAAAAAAAAAAAAGAAGAAGCATTTTTATCTGGGACTTTTGATGTGCACTAGGACTATTATGTATATTATGAGTGCACTTGGGCAAAAGGAATGTCTTCTCATGAATTGGGAGAAATACTGAAGAGAAAGAGAACTTGATATTTAGGGCAGGGGCTACTGTCATGCATCAATCTACATCAAAAGACCAGAGGCTTCCGGCCCTCCCCCGCTCACTGTCGGAAGCCTTTACCAGCCTCAGACCAGGCTCAGCCAAAGGAAATGTGCAGAAGTGTGCTTTTCACAGGAATTAACTCTTGCCTCCAAACTGACACCTCAGATTGCCGTAGCGCCCTTACCTCATTAGTGGTCCTGTTATGCTTTCCTTTTTTGTCCATATTGGTGCTCTGTTTTGTTATAACTTCGCAAATTCAATGAATATTTTGCAGGTAGTGGGGGGAAAAATAAGCCCATGGAATCTTTATTGCTTTATTAAAAAAATTCATAGAGCAAGAAAGAATGTGACTGCATTTTTATTTATGGTCAATAAGCCCAGATGAATATGTGGTAAATGTTGCTGCGGCTGTCGCAAAGCAAATCACCATGTCACAAGAAATATTATTAAATTCTATAATTTCCTTTTCTGAAAGTAGTTTCTCTGTGTGGAGTTGGAGAAAGAAAATTACATTCAATATTCACCTTAACCAAAAAGCAGCTGAGTGCGGTGGCTGATATCCTATAAATAGCAGATCTGTGACCTCATTCCTGTTCTCTCCCAGCCTAGCTGTTTCCAGTTTCAAGTTGAATAGAAAATTGTCAATCATCTGATGATTCTGGGCATATAGGCAGCCTATTTGGATAGTTCTGGGCTGCTTCTTGTTTTTCTTTAGTGAGTCAGGCACTGTACCTCCATTTAAGCAAAAGCAGTCTGTGGTCTGTGTTTGTTGCTCTTTGCCTCCATTGCCCAGGTAATTGCAGTTGTGTGGAATTGGCCTAATGTGACCTTGAAAAACTGCTTAACCTTTCAGAGCCTCAGGTTATCCATCTGTAAAGCGAATATTGTAGCTGCCTCTCCCTCATTTCAATGGAATGCTTTGAGAATTGATTAGATAGTGTGCATAAAGCAAGTTGACCTCTTCAAGAAGGAACACAATGTATGATTTTATTTCTGGTCTCAAAGCTCTTAGACCAGGCCTCTTCAGTACAACGTGGTCATTCTCTGTGCTTTTGGACTGCTTGGAGAGGAAATTCACACCATTCAGGGCAAAACAATCCACTCTAGTTTCTAAATGGTGGGGATTGTCTATCTATGGAGCACAAATTCAACAGATGGTTGCCAACCTTCCACTTGATTCTGTGGCTCTTTAAACCATGTTCATTAAAACTTCAACACGCAGACCACTTTGTAGAGGCTTGGAAGGAATGTGTGAATGGCAGTTTGTGATGTAAAGGGTACAGCCCATAGAGGCATGTGTGTCTTATGTATCTGAGTCTCAGAAGCAGTTGTTAAATTAGCATATAAAATAACAAATAAAATTACTCTGTTAGTAATTGGAAGTGTTTAAATTGTTTCCCAAATGTTTGTGAGTCGCATTCTGATATCACCATTTTGAAACTTCATTAATAAATGTGTTTTGCTATATTTGAGTACAAACATTTTTCATGTTTAATTTTCAAGTTCCTTTTTTTCAGAAGGCGGAACACAAGCCTGAACCAAGGTTTTGGGGAAACAGACACCAAATCTATTTCTGCTTTTGCTGTTTAATTTTCACAGAAAACTATTATGCCATAGCACTTTTTAGATCTAAGTGGCATAACTTATATATTGTTTCTTTCCCCTTTTCTTCTGTGATCCTGTATGCACACAGGGCTTCATTACTTCAGCTTGTTGAGTTCTCATTTATTTAGCAAATGCCTGACTTTGCTGAAAATTTTGGCTATTTCTCTGGACTATTTTCTTGCAAGCAATAAATGTAGCTTTTTGAATGATTTCTTTCTCTTCTGTCAATTTGAGAACCAAAATGAAATTGACAGTCTCAGAAAACAAAGGTGCTGTAGAACTCAAAAACATTTACTCTGAAATAAAATTTTGTATTTACTTAGAGCTCAGTTTCTGTTGAAAAACAAACATCATAGACTCAAAAAAAAAAAAAAAAAAAAAAAAAAAAAAAAAAAAGAAGAGCAGCCCCCTGCTGGCACATTCTCTCCTTGATTGATGATGTTTTCTTGACAGTGCTGCTTTAGAAATGGGACTCTGGAACAAACGGATTGGGTGTTATTCAAGGAAATACCTTTTAGAAAAAAAAATGAATCCTAAATTTCAAGAATTGTATTTGAAACTGGTTAAATCAAGTTAATTCATTTTCTGAAAAATAAAGAAAATGGGCTTGTGCTTTGGCCTCATTCCCCTGACACCAATCTAATTTGAAGGACAGCAGGCCACATGGGTATGTGTAATACTATGTATTGAGATATCCTCATTTATGGGAGCAGGGCTTCTCTAAGCTTTGCTAGATCTGCCCCTCTCAAGCCATAGGAACCCATCTCAGGCGTGAACAGAGAACTGTATAATGCTGAAGGGCTCCGGAGGTGGTACAAGGCTAAACATGGTTAAGGTTTATGAAGCACTGCCAGCTAGTAGAGTGCATTGCATAGAGCAACTCAATTTCTCCTCAGGTTGGTTTTTTATGATAATATTCATTATACAGATAAGGAAATGGTACAGAGAGGCTACGTCATCAGCCAAAGATCACACAGCTAGAGAAAAGCAAAGCTGGGATTTGAATTTAGTCCAGGTTCTGAGTTCATCTCTTTACTGTTAGATACTACTTCTCTTTATCTAAATTGCAAATAAATAAAACCTAAACATATTGAAAACTTTTAGTACAAAAATAATTTCTGAGCTGTCATTTCAGAAATTGTCACATAATATTTTCATTTTCCATTTTCTAGGCATTCTTTAATTTTCTACTTTCTGTTTCCATAGTGGGCTCTATTATTTTACAGCAATGCTTTTGAACCCATATGTTACACAGTTTTACTTTGTTCATGTGGCTCTTTTATTTATTTACTTATTTTTGCTGCTGCAAAAATCTATAAAATTAGTTTAAGCAAGTGCAAATCTGTCCTCTATTTAGTTTTAGTATTTTGCTTCTGCCACGACTAAAATTGTATGTCTTCAGTCCCACTCTCAAAGTATAATTTTAACATTATACAGTCATGCCCTTGTCTTCCTCCCTAATCCAGCATTTTTCTTCAGTTTTTTGTGTGGGTGGGGTGAGAGTGTTTGATGTGTATTTTCAGGATGAGTATTCCTCCCCACTGTTCTTCTTCCAAGTGGGGGATTATGTTAATTTTTTATTTATTTCTCTATTTCTTATGGTTAAGTCTGGAATGACCCTCCCCCCCAAACTTTCATGAGCTTGGAGGTGGGGGTTTGGAAGGAGGTTGGGTCATTGAGGTGTTGCACTCAGTGGATTCATTCACTGGTGAGTTTAGTAGCCATTTGCTCTTGAGAAGTACGGTATGTCCTGGTTGGAAGAGGCAGGTCACTAGAGGCATGAGCCGGAAAGTTACATCTCCCTCCCTGGCTGCTCCCTTCTCTCTCTGCTTCCTGACTAACACGATCTGAGCAGTTTTCCTGTGCCCAGGCCCTTCCACTTCCACCACGCCATTTCTGCCTTGGAGCCTACCGATGGCAGATTAAAAACCACGAGCCGAGACAAACCTTTTCTTCTTAAAGTTGTGAGTGTCAGGTACTGTGAACCAGCAAAGAGAAAGTGACTAACACACCATTCATACATTAGGAGACTTGCTTTCCATTATAAAAGAAATAACAACTTCCTATCCATTTGTACAGTATTAGCACTAAAGCTTTGATATTTAAAAAATAAGTGTTTGAGTATCAAATTTATGAAGAATCAAAAGGATTTTATATAAACATGAGTAGGCTCTTTTTCTTGTCTCAGAATGAGCTAGGGAATTTGCTTCTACACTACGGTCAAGTATTTCCAATTCATTGATGACCTTGTGGAGAACAAGTGGCAAAAACTAAAGCATAGCCAAGCTGAAGTTTTTCTATCTGCAGCACATTTTTTGTTACCTCACTATGTTAGTCAACCTGGGCTGCTGGAACAAAACTGTGTAGTCTGGGTGGTTTAAACAGCAGGAATTTATTCATCACAGTTTTGAAAACTAGGAATTTAGGACCAACATGTCACACTGATTTCGTTCTACATTGACAACGTATCTTCACATGGCACAGAAGGCTAGAAGGGAAATTCTCTGGTGCTAATCAGGCCATTCATCACATCCTAAATGTCCCAATTTTGGTCCCTCATCTAAATTACTCGATTCCCAAATGCCTCATTCCCAAATATCATCACACTGCAGGTTAGGGCATCAATAGCTGAATTTAGCGAGAGATACAACTCGGCCCATAACCCTCACATACATTCTTTTCTGCAGTCATGCTATTAAATTGGAATTTTCCCTTAAACATTGTTCTACCAGTCTAAAGCAAGAATTTGATTTGTCCTTACAAAATGATCTTGACTTCAGCAGCCTCAATATCTCATAGTAAAGGCATATAAAACAACAACACAATAACAACCAATGAACAAAAATCTTTGTAGAAAAAGATAATAACATTGATTTGCCCAAGGTCCTTTCATTTTATTTATTTATTTATTTTTATTTAAGAGGAAAAAAAGACACGTATAAGAAAGACAAAAAGCAAAAGAGACAAACAAAAGACTAGAGCAAATGCACAACAGTAACATTATAGGTTTACAAAACAGGATGATAGAAACTTGACAATGGTCCTTTTATTTTAAACCCTACAAGTTCAACCACCAGTAGAGAACTTTTCCAGAGTGACGGGGGTGGAGTGGTAGTGCTGGAATCTGTGTGCATACTGAGCAACTAGGCTCTAAGTTTCTTCTGTTTCCTAGAGCAAAATCTTTACTTTTAGCACAAAGGTATTGAAGACTGAATTTAAATTTGAGATTCTAACAAAGATTCTGAAAAGATTTTGATGAGTCGTAACATGAACCAAAATCGCTGAATAAAGAGTACTCAAACATTTTCTACAGAAAGATTGCAGACCATTGAAAAACTGTCATTAAGCTGACTGTGGTGATATACACCAGTAATCCCAGCACTTGGTGGCTGAGGCAGGAGGATTGCAAGTACAAACTCAACCTGGGCAACTTAGTGACATAAGTTGCTAAGAAATGAGAACTTCATTCAAAATAAAATTAAAAAAATGTGTTAGGGATATAGTTCAGTGTGGGCCCTGTGCTTAAGCACTGGTATTGCAAGAAAAAATATTGGCAAGAAGTGCTGTCACTACAATTAATAGAAAACCAGAAAAAAATAAGAAAATATAATAAATATCTCAGTGAGAACTTCTGAGGACTTGGATATTCTGTAAATTGACTTTTAGGTTTTTCAATTTTGCTTTCCTTGTGAAATAAGCAATATTAGATGATAAAATTATTTTTAAAATTTTACTGACAGTTTTCAATCTCTTGGTTTCCATCTTAGAAAGGTATCACTTATTAAGACTTTCAGTTTTCTTAGATACTTCTGCCTGGAGAGAGTAATTATAGACATTTCTTGGGAGATCTTTGGTGGAAGAAGAAGGAGAAGGAAAAGAGGAAGGAGGAAAGGAAAAAGAAGAAGAAGGGTTAGTGGCTTAAAAGAATACCATGGCTAAAGGAAGGTCTGAATTCAAACCAGGTTCAAATCAGAGGATCTGAATCTCCTTTTCTTCCATAATGTTAATTCACAGGTTAGTTTGTGCAATCAAATGTGACTGTTTGCTACTTGTTAGGTATTATAGTAGGCCCTTAAGATACAAAGATGACACAAACACACACACTTTATATAATTTGCCAGATTGCACAAATGATTGAAGTGAAGATGAATGAAAACTACCTTTAAATTGTCTGTAAAGAGAAGAGATCAAAGCTCACTAGATGAGAAACTCAGCTCTAGACAAATGACAACCTATGGGTAAATTGTTTTTGCAAAGAGGTGGACCAACTCCTTTGATACCATAGTGAATATCTAGCATCAATGATCCATTGATTTTGAGATGCTTCTTTCATTAAATCCTTAAAATTTACATGCCTGAATTATATGACTAAGAGCATCTCAGTTTCTCAGACTAAGCAAAAAAGTTGGAGTCATGACAACACACAGCCTGTCTAGGGAAAGAGTCCTGATACATTTTCTAATTTCAGAGGCAATTTCCAGTCTGCCTGAATCACCATGAGACAAAATCACAGATGATGCAGAATTAGTCTGTAAAGATTTTGAGCTTATATATAACAATGACTATGTTAAAAATTCCGGGTGCTTAGGCAATGGTTTTCCTCCCAAGATCCGTGTATTAGTCAGTTTTTTGTCATTATGACAAATGCCTGAAATTATTTTTCACCATGGAGTATGGGTTTATTTGGGGCTTTCAAAGTTTTAGTTCATGGTTTGCTGGCTCCATTCTATTTAGGCTGAGACAAGGCAGAAGCATTATGTGGTGGGATCATGGCAGAGGAAAGCTGTCCATCTCATGGTGGCCAAGAAGCAAAGACAAGTGGAGAAGCTGTGCTTGTGGGCTTCTTCTTTCTGCTTTTATCACATCAGGACTCCCTACAAATTGGTAGGTGGGTCTCCCCTTCACTTTGTAGTTCCGCATACCAATCACCTCTAGAAACTACTTCACAGATACACCCAGATGTGGTTTATTAATTCCCTGTGTGTTTTCCAATCCACTCAAGCTGGCAACCCAAATTAACCATTATAATCCTGTTACCAGCATGGAAATGTATTTATCTACAAAACTTTTCAGTTTTAATGATGATTCTTCTGTGTTTGTTTCTTTTACAGAAACAAAAAGCACAAAGGTGAAGAGAAACATGGGTCCAATGAGTAAAAGTGCTCCTTTGTGGTGCGTACTCTGTCTGCACAGACCTTTTATTTTCTCTATTTTGGATTCATTGTATGTAGTTACATGTGGTTGAGACTAGAATGCAAAGGTAAGTAGAAACATAGGAAATTATCTGGTTTCCTTTCATATTTTCTCTGTGGCAAATGCACATGTGTCTGGTTGAACTCAACTGTGAGCAACATAATGCAAATAAAGTCAAATTTTGTAATAAACTTTGTAGTCTCAGGTGATTGTAGTAGTAACTCTAAAAGTTAGAATTGAGCTCATTTGATAGCATAATTTCTTCTAGTCTTCCTTTAAAAATAAATTCATGCTTAGTCTCAGCAAATGTGGTCATTTTAAAAATTCCTACAAGATGGTACATGATAAACAGTTGTAAAGTAAGGAACCCAGGGATTTTCCATATTCCTGCCTTAAGGGTGTGTTGTAAAGGATCTGCCAGCAAATCCACAAATTTATCACAGTAGTACAGAGGTCCATGTTTTTCCAACTGCCTGGTTGGACTCCTCACACAAAGTGTTAATCGCAAGTATTTTTCTGGATGAAGTGATGACAGATGTTGCCAAAATGTCCCTATTTGTTATGAATTAGTTCTTCTAGGCACATACACACACACACAGATGTGAAAGACAGCAGAAATGCATCTCTTGTTTGGGACGCAGCTCAAGGTGGCTGAAATTCAGTATGTATTCAAGTGCCAGCTAAGAATCAGGCAGCATTTTTCAAATTCCAGAAGGAATCACAGGGAGCAGGAGACTAGAGAACCAGCTAGGAGATGAGAATTGTATCTTGGGGGAGGGGAGGAGAATGGATAGCTCTTTATACCCTCCTTTTTATAGGAAAAAAAGAGCAGCCAGCAGAAAGGAGATGAGGATCAACATGGGGTGAGGGTGGAGGGGCTAGCAACTGCTGAGACAGTCAATAGGCAGATTGTTCATCACACATTGCCAGAAGATTAGCTGAGCAAATGCATAGACAATGCTGATTAGTGACTTGAAATGCATCAGTTCTTACTGCGGAGAACAAAGACAGTCCAGATCACTGCCCTACAGACTAAGAGCAATAATGGAACCCAGCTATGCTCAACATAATGTTCAGAGCTGAGAAATGTGGGCACCTCGCCTATCTGTTTGTATTCACTAAATTTCTCTCATCTCTGGAATGGCCTCAAGAGATACATATCTTATTTCCACCGGGTTCTCCAGGGACAGTAGTCTTATAATCACACCCCACATGTTTCAGCTCCTTGTGAGTTGTGTATTTCTTCCCATTGAATCTGAGAAAGCAGATACCACTGAATTGTCGCAAGTTGGCTTCTTTTTTTACACAGACCTTGCAAATGCAGGCGCTCACATAGGGGAAAAATTTAAATTCCTCTCAAATTTTGTTATGTACTTAACATAAAGAACTGTTACCCACAGTTATAAATAGATTTGAATATTTTAAAGTTATGAAATGCAGTAGAAAATATTTGCATTTCACTCTTTCAATGAATAGTTTTCGTACAAAGCCTGTGTATTATTTGTTTTATCCTGACTTCTTTTCTTATTATGAGTCTAGAAACGTCTAGTACTTTTATTCTACCACTCTCCTTTTGGAGTTTTGGTTTAGGCACCTAGCAAATACAATATGACCTTTGGTTGGTAATAATCCTGTGATGCAAAAAATTTTCAAAGAAATTCTTTGTGTGATAATACTGCACCCATCAAATTCAGCTTTTCCATTAACTGATATTATAATTAAACCTAATAATAGCACTACCCTTTACATTTTCTTTACATATGCAAAAATAATCTTTGTATTATTTATAGATTTGTGTTATTCTTTATTAGAAGCCTTTTCTATTCCCTAGATAAAAGAGCTTTACTTTAGTCAGAATGCTCTTAATAGGATTCATCCAGAATAAAAGCCCATAAGGCTGATGTATCTTTCTCAATCCTCATTGACATTTTATACCTTATTGAGCTTACAGTTTTCTCTCTTTCTCATTTATTCTTTCTTTTCACTTTCTATATGTCCAGGCCTTTCTTACTTTGCTTTTCCACTTACTAACAGTCAATATATTTAGGGTACTCTTCTCTAAATTCAGAAAACAATTTTTTAAAACTTCAGAATATATATGTATATATACATACATATTGTTATTTTTTGTTTGTTTTTGCAGCTTATCGTATCTTTGTTAAAATACAAGAGTTTTGAGGGAATTGCTTGCATCATACTTAAGGTACAGAAAATTGTTAACCAAACAATATAAAGAATATCCACAAATAAATATTTTAGAAAAACATCCTATTACAAAAGCAGGCAAAGGGTATAAGTAAACAATTCAGAGGTGAAATATAGTCACCAATAAAAATACAAAAATTTCCCATTGTCCCTGATAAATTGTATTCAATGCAGATTGATTGAAAATAAATCCCTATTAAATGATAAAAATAGTAAAAAGTGGCTAATAGCTAGTGGTGGCAAAGATAATAGAAGACAAAAATATTTCATAGCAATTTATTTTAGTCAACTCGCTAATAGCTATCAAAGTGTAAAATTATATTTGTTAATGTCATTTCTAAAAAGTTAGTCTACATAAAGCTCAGATGCAAGCACAATTTCTTCTTTCAAGAATATTTATAGAGAAAGTTAACTTCTGTAACTGATGTTATATTCATACTATGGAATAATACAGTACCTAGCAGTTAATGAGGATGATATATTAATGTGAATATACTTATGCATATATTAAATCTTTAATGAAAAGACGATTCTCAGAGATATAAGCATAAAATAACCTCGTAGATGTAACAGAGATGGAGAAAAAACTATTTATGTTTGTAAAACTGTAACAAATATCTGGAAACATAACACTAGACTGCCATGCATTTAACTCTGGATAGAGAAAGAGAATTGTAATAAGAAAAGATGGAAAGGATTCAGCTAATTATTCTGCATTTTACAGTTATATTTTATTCTGTTAACAGAAACCAATAAAAGAAGGTATTTTCAAGTCATAGATAAATTTGAATCAAGCTAAGAGAATGTTAGTTAATAATGGTTAGCAGGAAATAGACTTGAGTGAATAAAGACATTGTGTTATTTCTGAATCATCACACAGTTATTCTTGCTATAATGCTTGTCATGAAAATGTTTTTTTTTCCCCAATGACGCTGAAGCTTTAGGAAATAAGTTAAGCATAACACAAATGTTGTGTTATGTGGGATTTCGTCTATGTGTGATTCTTCATGCGTGAGTTCATCCATGAGAAATAGCTGACCATAGAGAACTATATCCAACTCAGTTGAGTCACAAAGCACACACAAAATGTACACAGTTACATCTCAGACTTCTACTGCATAGATTATGAGTCACATCTGTCTGCGTGATGTTACAACTTTCCGTCTGATTTCATATGACCTTCCTTTGACCACTTCACAATGATTCAAAACTGAAACCCTTGACATTCACTTCCATAAGATTTTTCATGACAAAATTGCCATATTTATTGTAGTATTTATACATTAGTTAACTGTTTAATTTGTGTTAGCTATGCTAGTGTATTGCTAGGTTTCTATTATTATTTTTTTAATGTGTTCATGGCAAACTCGGAGCATTGTACCATAGCACCTCTTTCCCCAGAAAGCCTGGGTTTTATTGCATTAGTATACATGGCGTGGCACATTCTGGGATGCATATGCTGCACTATTGTAAAACTGAAGTTACTCGGTATGCGATAGACTAGTAAATCTTGGAGTCCAGTGCTCTGTTTTGATAGAAATAAAACAATACATGACATTTATTAGAGTCAATTATCTACACATCTCTGCTGATCCTCAGATCAAAGCCCCCAAAGCATATTTCTTTCAAAAAGATTTGTTTCCTTAAACTCAGGACTTCTGTCTTGCAGTGTACCTACAGTATGTTCAGGTATCATGTGAGCCTTTTTGTTCACCCTTTGGAATTTGAGGATTGGGGAACTAGGTCAAAGGTAGTAATTCTCTGGTTACTGCTATTGCTACTTTCCTCTGTTTTTGACCTATGAGTTTCATGTGTGTGTCAGCTTTCTGTCACTGAAACAAAATATCTGAGAAGAATAACTCAAACATGGAAAGGTTTGTTTTGGTTCATGTCTTTAGAGATTTTAGTTTATAGTTTGCTGGCTTCTTCTTGTTAGGCCTGTAGTGAGACAGAGCATTGTAGTGCGGATGGCATGGTAGAGCAAATTTCACCTCATGGCAGTCAGGAAGCAGAGAGAAAGAAAAAGGGACTCAGACAGGACGTAGCCCTCAAAGGGATGCTCCCAGTGACCGACTTCTTCCAACTCACAGTTCATTAGATATAAGCTCAACACTGAATTGATCCACTGATGAGGCTGGTGCCTTGACCATCCAGCTACCTCTGCAGGTTCCACTTCTGAAGATTGTTTCACTGGAGACCAATCTCGCCAGCTTTCATGAAATGGAGGGTTGACTGCATGGAAAGTGGAATCTCAGACTCCCACATTTCTTGAACAACATTTTCTTGGATGTCTGTGTACATAGGTATCTTTAGAATAGTTCAGGAGTTTAAGGTAAAGATCTTAATTATGAAGGATTGTCTTTTTATTGTTAAAGATGATGTATATAATGAAAGGTAATGAAAGAGAGTGCTGAAAGATTTAAACTAAGCAATGTTCTCAGTGATCCAATTGTAACCTGGGGAGTATTTTTTAGTTTTCTTGTTGTTTCATTGAATGAACAACTCTGTGTAAATTTAGGATGATTTAAATTAAACATTTTGCTATATGTAGTTGATTATCTGATTTTCTCAGACAGTATATATTAAGGGTGTATCCTACAGCAACCCAGAGGTGGATTCAAAAATAAATATCATTTGTGCTTTCAAGAGATGCACTATAATGTGGAAATAAAAGGGAACAAACATGCAGGCATGTTAACTACAACATGATAGGAACAAATTAAGGATTACAGATGTTCTGAGAGAAGGATGGATAAAGGGAAGGCGAGATTTGATTATAAAGGAACATACAGTATTTGAAGAGCAAGAAAATGTGTATGGAAGCAGGAAACTAATGAGTCAGTGCAAGAGAAGTGTGGAAAGGGTATCTGGGACCAGATTTCTAGCTACGCAGGCAAAGAGTCATGAATGGTTAAGAATACTTATTGATTCCAGGGCAGACACCTTTAAAACTGAAGCATTTCTATAATGCATTCAATGACTAATGGTATCTTACAATCTCTTCCTTACTGCAATTTCTAGCAGTCAGATGGTAGCTGTTGTAGTCAGGGGATACAGGGAGAACAACTGCATAAAGTACACAGGATTTGTAATACTGTTTTATAATAGTCACCCAGAGTTAAACACAAAACAGTGCAGGAAAATCTATCCATAACACTGAAGACCCAGGATATTCAAACAAGGGCCTGGATCCCACAGCAATGTTGTGCAAGGGTCCAGCTAGAGACCTGAAACACATGACAATGCCTCCACAAATCCAGCTGGAAATCTAAGAGCCCACAATAAGAACTCATGCTAGTATATTTTACGGTTCTGTGCCAGGAAGGTTTCCAAAGGTCAGCAGTGAAACTAGAAAGTCTATGCCAGCGGGGTGAAGGAGCTGTGCAGTGGGTTGAAGGTTCTACACAGGAGCTGAGAAGTCATGCTCTAAATAAGGAGCGGGGCTGCCCTGAAGAGCACCACAGCCATCCTCAGAGGCAACGAGGCCCCGTGCTTCTCCGACGATGAAAACAGTCGAGTACAGGTCAGGAAACCCAGCATGACAAGCTTCTCCAGCACACGTCTTCCCCTCTGGAGACAGGAAGTGATACACGATGTGAGGAGCAGAGCTCCCCCAAGGTGAACCACAGCCACTTTCATTGATGAGGTCCCGAGCTCCTCCAATGATAATGGCCAAATCCGAATTGGGGAAGCCAGCATGACAAGCAACTCTGGGAGAGCCATTGGCTCGAAACACCAACTCTTGAAAGAACACACAACACCTCATTCTTCTTCTACATGTCTCTATTTATGCTGGCAACTTTACTCAGGTGGGCCATCTTTACTTAACACCACACTGATGTAATTCAGCTGGTGCTAAGTTGACCACCAGTTTTTAATCCAAAACAGTAGCTGTACAAAAAAACAAAAACAAAAACAAAAAAACAAACAAAAAAACTTCATTGCTTTGACACTTTCTTTTAAGATCAAAAAAATTCCAGAAAGAATCTACTTTAGATTAATGCGACTAGGTTAACGTCATTGTGGGATAGAAACAAAGACTTAAGAATCACTTCAAAAATTTATGAGACAAGAGACTTACTAGGAAAACTGCAATATTTGCTATGTATAAATGTGTCCTCTTTGTTAGCCTTGTGCTTAGAATTGAATCTATTATCATATTTCTTTCTGTCAAATTTCTTGAGATAGGAATTCACTCATTTTTATGGATAAGCAAAGATTAAAAAAAGCTTTCTAAGTAGCTCAAGGTTATTGAACTAGGAACTGAAATTTTAGTCTAGGCAGTTTCGAGATTTCAACTCAGCAGTTTCCCATTCTCCGAACTCTTCTGTTATGTCTATCGGTACTGACACTTGTGAGGCTTCACAATCTCAATCTCAGAAGTGCCTTCTCCTTATAGGATGAGGAGGTGATGGTGTATCAAAAAAGCTTCCGTGAGAAACTAAGTCAAATCTGTTTCCTCATGTATTCTGATATCCATTAAAACAAAAAATATTTATCACTATTGATTTTATTTATTTATTTTTGCAATGCTGAAAATCAAACCCAGGGCTTTGTACGTGCCAGGCAAGTGCTCTACCACTGAGTTACACTCCCAGATCAATATTTATTATTTTGTGTTTGTTTATCCTTATTTATGTTATTGCACATTTATGTCAATCTTTGACAAGGTTGGTGCACAGACATATGGTGAAATCATCATGCATTTAGCCTGCTGAAAATTTAATTGTAACATGTAGTTTTAGCAGTTTCTTCTACTTTGGTTAACAATATTAGTAACTTATTTTAAAATCGACAAAATTAGTCTTATAATTACTTTATTTTAGGGATTATTTTCAATTAGTATGTAAAGCAAGTGAGATCCAGAGGCGCTGAATGATTTAAAGAGTCGCACAGGGAAGAAATGTAGCACCAACCAGTACAAAATTACCTGGAACTCATCACCACTCATGTTGCATGACAATTTGGGCACTCATTGGATGTTGACTAGAGGGCCTCTAGACCTTGTTGCAAACCCAAAATACTCCGTCTCTCGCATTTCTTTTTCTACTCCCTCCATTGTTAAAAATGTGCAAATTATGTGCTAGGAAATGATACTATTCATTTGGGACTTAACATAAATAAGCTAGACCAGTTTTATATTTTGGAGGAAATCAATTTTAGTTTGTTTGAGTGATAATCATCATTAGTGGAACGAATCATGATAGAATCCATGAAATCTGAGGGAAAATGCACACCTAGTATGATGACTGACTGATTTGTAAGAGGAGGCCCTCTAATACTTAGTAAGAATTGATAAAATGATAAGTTGGTTTGACACTCTCATTCTACCAAAATTTTTCTAATATCATAAATTGAGCAGCTAAATATATCCTTTTTGAAAATAAGAGCTAAAATATTGATAAGTATTTCAGTAATATCAGGTTTCTCTTGGGACATTGAGTTGATTTGTACATGTTAGTTGTGTATCTTTTACAACTGTTAGAGAAGATTCACCATATTCAGTATTACTTTGTCAGTTTGGGCACCTGATAAAGCTAGATAATTAAGTTTTTGAAACTTGTATACACACTTAAATATACACAAGTAATACATAATATTGCATGATACATATGCTATACTATTATCTGATAACATTATTTTAAAATAATATTATTCCACAATAATCTTTTTTTCCCTTTAGGTAGCCTAAGTTTAACTCCCTATGGAACAGTCAAATAAAAAATGACAGAGTAATCATTTGCACAGAAACCTGATAGTTCCTTATACAGACTTCATTGGTGATTTCATCATGTAGGACATTCTCAAAAAGGTAACAATAACAGCTGCTCCTTCAACCTCTGAATAGTTCCTTCTGGGAAGAGAATTTATGGTGCCTAGTAGTTTTCTGATGTGGCTCTTGTCAAATTCCAAGTCCTTAAATAGCCACTAGATTAACCAATGTAAGCAAAGTTCCACTTAGTAGATTTACAGTGGTAAATGGCAAATAGCACTGTGGCAGAACCTTAGTACCAGGGTCTACGGAGAGTAGGATCAGAGGAGAACAACTATATTTTCTAGACCGTGGGCTACATAGGCTTAAAGCAAGTCTTTCAATGGAGGCGATCTGGAGGGAACAGGTAATATTTACAACATAACTTTAGTTCAGTGGACACAGAGAGGTAAGTATCTTGAAGCACTACTTGATGAGCATGTTGTTAGTTGTAGTTTTATCTTTTAGGAGTGGATGTTATCCTAACTTTTTCTCAACCCAATAATTCATTTAACTTAAGAGCAGAGTTTCAGATTTCAGTCTCCACATTGGTCATTCTTGTATCTACGTTAGAAGTCGGATAATTGTCATCTGGGGAACTGATTAGTCCAGATTGTCCCATTGCTTACTATAGTTTTTAAGATTTTTTTCTAAAATCTGTGTTTATCAAATTATCTTGCCTTTTTGTGGTAGTATTACCACAAAAGCATTGGATCGTTTGCAAGCAACACTTAAGACTTTGGAGATCACACATTTGAGAACAAAAATTGAGGCAAGTAACTATGAGAAGGATTATAATTATTATTTGTAATGCATTTTTAACCAGTATCCAAGAGTTCCTAAATTAAACCTAAAGATCATGTACCATTTTTAATCCAAAGACTATAGAGTCAAGGGATAGTACTAAATTATCTTATTTCCTCATTTCTTTGTTCATAGTATTTGATGTTAATAAATCAGAAAGATTAATGGAATAAATCTTGAGAGCCCAGTGTTTCAAGTGTTGTATTTTAGATTATCATTTGTATAATTTCCATGAACTTCTTCATTTTGGGGGTAGGCAAAAGAATAGCCCCTAACAATATCTACTTCCTAATTCTTGAGCTGAAAAACATGCTGTTTCACAGCAAGAAGTAACTAAGATTACACACAGTGTTAAAGTAATTGATCAGATGACTTTGAGATGAGAACTATTTTGGTTTATCCAGGAATGCTCAAGGGATCCTCTAGGTGAAACAGGAAGGCATATGAGTCAGACGTAAAGGAGTTGTGAGGAGGAAAGCAGAGGTCAGAGTGGTAAGATTGTTGGCTTTGGAAATTGAAGGAAAACATAAACCAATGAACACAGCCATCCGCTAGTGATAGAAAAGGTGAGGAAACGGATTTTTCTCAGAATATCCAAAACAATTGCAGCCCTTCTGGCACATGGATTTCAGTTCAGTGAAAGACATGCTTCTGATAGGCTGAACTTTAAAATAATAAATTTGTACTGTACACTGATATAGTCTCAGTTACGTAGTCCAGTTATGCTCCTTTCCTCTGAATCATAGCAAGTGTCATTTCCTCCACTTTTGTGACCTTTTGAAAACCATGAATTAAAGAAGATTTGAGGCAGAATAAAGCACTCCAGATTCTCCTTCCAATGTTAGTTTTCAAACTAATTTAAGCCCAAGTTTTGCCCTTGAATTATTTTTTATAATGGGAAATTGACAGGCACCAAAGAACCTCAGTTAGAGACTATCAAAGACTGTATTGAAAATAGATGTCCTTACCAAGATAATGCACCAAATCACAGGTCATAGGCAAGAAATTTATGTTACAAATTCAATACCAGAAACCCAAGTGATGATGTATTGTTATCCAAAATGTGCCTATGTGGTTTTCAAATAATGTTATAGTACTTTGCTGTCACTCAGTCAGGTATGGTTTTATAACAGATGATGAAATTTGTAGCATACAGAGATTAGGTAGAGATAAAGTCAATGAACTGAGAGTATAACTTAAGAGGTATGAGTTTTTGGTAAGGTCTGTGAAATTGAGATAATTTCCACATATGCACTATCTCCTCCCTCTTTACAGAGTCTTTCTCCTAGAAAGGTTCTACAAGGATTGTTTCTATAGAACTTTCTTTTTTTAGGTGTAACATAATAAAATTTTATAGATTTCTGCCTTTTGGGACTGTTGGATTGTTTCTAACCTAGTATGCTGCTTATTGTGTTTATTCAGTTACTAAGGAGACCAATAGATTTATTGATGACTATTGTAAAAGGAAACCAGGTGGTAACTGGGAAAATGAATGCAAAACAAAAAGTCGTTTTCACTGCGGTTTTTGCCAAATCTAAATTGTAGCCAGACACTGACTTTATACTAAGAAGTGATGAAGAATGCCAAAAGCAAAATCAAAGATATCAACATTACAAATGTCAAAGTTAAGAGATAGTAAGAGTGTGTTAAAAATCCAGAACCTTGAGTCAGTTAAAAGGAAAGAACATCAGTGAGAAAGAAGGAAATAACACAAGCAAGAAGAAGCGTGATGATCCACAGTTCTTCTTTGTGGGTCTTGCATAGAGGCTACATGTACTCATTGTTATTTAAAGGTCTTGAGTGGAAGCTTCTCTCCCAAAAGATCATGTTATTTTACAGGTTTTCTAAAGAGAGTTTCTGGTTGAAATATGATTCAAAGGTTATGTACAGGTTTAAACTGAGAAAGATGAATTGAAGGGCCAACACCTTAGACTTTTCCTATTGTATGAGTTAACAGTCCCTATTAACTTGTTAAATTGTGTTTAAATTAAAATTTAATTACTAGTTTGTTTAATAATCTTAAGATGCTAAGTGTATGCATAATATAAAGACATTTGCTTATCTTGTTGAATATATATACATTCCATATCTAAAAAATGAGAAAAGTTATTTACTATAATGTTTAGTGATCTATACTTTTAGTATAGTCTCTTATTTAGAACTTGTCTATTAAAAATTAATTAATCAAATAACTCAATTTAATACTAGCATAAGGTCTTAAAGATGACTACCTATCTGGAAATTATAAATGAAGCTAACACATGAACTATTGATAATTTATAATACTCTATGAATACATAATATTAATAATTGTTTCATTTAGTCAAACACAGTTTAATATATATCTGTAATTTAAATTGTTTATACAGATGACTTAATGAATTTAGAGAAAGTTGAGGGAAATTTAAAAAACTGAAAACATGAAAAATTAACCCCAATGATGTCTTCATTAAAATTATTGCATTCTATTTTTCTATTAATGATATCAATGAGGTGATAAAAATTGTGTTTAACTTAAAATTAATTTCTAATTTGTTTAAATATTCATCTATCTATATTTTATAAACATTAAAAATAATCTTAAATTTATATACCATAAAAATCTACTAAAATTGGTATAGTCATTTCAAAGGCTCTGTATGTCTAACTTAACAAGACTGCTATTCAAATTCAGAGGTAAAATCTTTTTTCTACTTTACAGTTTTGGCAAGAAAAAAGCAAAATATTTGAGCAATTTGATTTTGTTTTTGGAAATTTTTGAATGTTTGTCTGGGCTAGATATTCCTAGAGTATGTATAAATGACAACAAAATTATTTCCGATCAATTAATCTCTAACATTCCCTCAGAAACAGAAAAATAGTGTAGGAGAGGAAGTCAAATGCAGCAGGTTTCAGACATTAATTTATCATCACAGATTGAAAATTATCTTGAAAACCGATTTTGATATCCTCTAATACACACACATAAATACAAAACACATACATATGCAAACATGAGACACAGAGATTTTGAAAATCATAATAGCTGATTTAACTCAAGCTTTTTACAGTTCCATCAAGTTTTAAATTGTACATCAGTCTTTGAAGAATGGTTATGAAAGAGAGATAGTTGGCTATGTCTTCGAGATAAACCAATCAATCTCTCTGTAATGGTATGTCTATTTCAAATAAGCATTCTTGCTAATGTCAAAAGTTCTCAAAGTGGCCCCTGAAACTTCAGTTTCAGGGCTGGAATTATTTTAGAAATGGCTGAGTTAGTCTGTGAAATCTAAATGGTAAAAGCCAGGAAGAGATGGTTCTGCTTCGTGCCTCCAGAACTTGACTGAAGATGAACAGTCATAGCTAGGACCTGAATGAACCCTCCAATTTAGGGTAGATGAAATCAGATCAAACTACTTTATGACCACAAAGATAAGTCTCTGCAATCTCTTTAAATATTTACCTTTAAATCAACTTTTGAAGGAATGATTTATTTTTTTTTTCCATTTTTCTGTTTATTAGCACATGTTTGCCGCACATAATGATGTATTTCTTGTTGGGAATTGGTACATGTCCATAACACATCTTTCTTTTTAGGGGGAGAGATACCAGGGATCAAACTCACAACCTCGCACCTGCCAGGCAGGCGCTTGTGCCACTGAGTTTTTAAATCTCCAGCCCCTGTAGCACATCTTCATGCTTTTTTCATTCCATTTTCCTCCTCTCCCACCATCTCTCGATCCTCTTTCCATTAGAATAAGATGTATCTTCCTAGTTCTCATTGTGTGTCCTTTATTTTGTTCTTCATTTATGTTTTGCTTTTCTCCTATAAGAGAAACCATGTGATATTTAACCTTGTATGTCTGATTTATTTCACTTAACATTATGGCCTCAAGGGGCACCCATTTTCCTACAAATGGCTCAAGTCTGTCTTTCTGTATGACAAACTAGTATTCTATTGTCTGTAAATACCTCATTTTCTTTATTCATTCATCTGTTGATGGACATTTAGGTGGCTTGCAAGATTTAGCTATTATGAGTTGTGCTGCTATAAATATGTATATGCATGTATCAGTGTAATAGAATTTCTTTAACTGTTTTTGGAAAGATACTTAGAAAGAGAATAGCTGGATCAAATGGAATTTCCATTTTAATGTTTTGATGAATCTCTATAGTGATTTCTGCTATGGTTATAGTAGTTTACATCCTGATAATAAACTGCAATCATTTTATGCATACACATAAGGTTTTGAAAAATTGACAATACAAACTGTGTCCAAAGGGTGCCAGTTTGACATGATCTTCTAAACAATTCTGTCCGTGGGATTGACTTATGTGATCTATGTGTGTCCTCTCAACATACACAGATTTTCTCTTCTAGACTCATAACAAAGAGAAAGATGAAACAAAATGCTGTTAGAGAAAAAAAGCAATTTCAATTTTCCAGTTAATAAAGAATTTCAAACATGTTCATTTATTTTTCATTGAGAAAATAAAGTTAATATTTATATGCTGATAAAATCAGATAATGCTCAGATTCAGTTTAGGTCCTGTATTGGTTGATCTGGTGTCCCCCCAAGGACTTGTAATTTGGGTGGGGCTGAGTCTGGCACTTGTGATTGGTTTGTTATCTAGCACTGGGATTAGTGATGTGAGTGCTGCACCTGCCCAGGGGTGGAGCCAAGATACAGTGTAAGGGTGAAAGGAATGTGGGTCTTCCCTCTCTTGCTCTTCTACCCTCTCTTGCTGGTTAGCCTTGGTGTGTGGTGGCTGCCATGAATGGCTGCCCTGCCATGCCACGATGCCTTGGAGCCAACTGAGTATGGACTGAAATTCCCAAGAAACTGTAAGAAATAAACCTTTCCTTCCCTAATTTTGGGCATCAGGTATTTTGTCCCAGCAATGAGTAAAAAGTAAATAAGACAGGTCCTATCTCATTCTTGGGAGACAGCCCTCTCCAATCCCACCTAGAGGATCAAGGAGCCTATGGAGAGAATTCATCACTAGATCTTGTACCGAGCAATGAAGGGATTTTGATTGGGTCATGGTGGGACTTCCAGGTTTGTCAACAATGACTCCTTAAAAGTCCACAAAAATACCCTAATGATGAGAGATAGCTAAGTATATCTGACAAAGGAGAAAATCACCATGACAAATAGAAATAGTGTTTCTGAATGGTGAAAATCAAGGTAATATATGGGAATTTAGGACTCGACTAAAAATAATTAAAGTTAAGACAGTTCAAGGTAGAGTATTGGTTAGAACTGGAGAGTTTATTCTTTAGTAGGTTTGAATTAATTGGGTTAGGGAAAGCAGTGTCTTTAAACAATCTGTGATGAGCAAGCCGTAAGTCTTGATAAGCAATCCCTTTAGTTAACTTACAGGCTTGTTTTCAAGGAACAAGCAATTTTGGGAGCAAGTAGCTAATTTAAATTTGCATTGCTTTCATTTCACACAGAGACACAAATTTATGTTGGTTTGAGTTTTCAATCCTGTTTGTCCTCACAAAGAATTTGTTTGAAATTTCCAGGAAATGAACTGGTAGATGAGCCCAGTAAAAGTGTGAAACTAGAACTGCTGTGTGGGCTTATATCTCAAAACCACCTTATTTTTAAGGCCAACAATAGAACTGATCCCAGTGATTGGTAATTAAATTAGCATTTTTAATGTTTATTGGTTGGCACACATGTTCATGTAGTTTATAGTTTATTTTCCATCTAGTACTGATTTCTATGCATGTTTATGTTTTATAAACACATTAACATGACCTTATAGCAAGTCTTTCTGAGTTAACTCTGTCAGTTTCTTCATATGACCAAGTACACTGGCTGTAGCCAATACAATAGGTCAAGACAGAGAGACAAATAGAAGTGAGGTGATGAAGATTATGGTAATTAACATGGCTTCAAAGACAAAGTGGCAAACATTGGCCATGCACTGCATCATTAACCTACATCATCAGAAACAAGAGAGCAAGGCAGTAAGGTAAATCAAGGAAGGAAACAAAATCTTCACAATTCTGGAAACTCTTCAGCGCAGCATATAGAACTTCAACATGGTTGAGGCCCTGTGAAAATAAAATAAACTTCTATTACAGGGACTCTAAGAAGAAAAAAAATCAATGATCACCAAGTAAATTCGGAGTCTCTCTGTGGTCATACAAAGAGAAGTGAAACACAGAGGGTACATGAGTAAACCAGGGAGCCATTCCACATGTGCTGTCTCAGAGCTAGAGACTACTACTATTGTCACTCATGTTTCTTTGATTGAGTTCTCCGGTGCCAGGTGGGTGGAAACTAGAAAGACAAGGTTACGTTCACAAGGAAGAGAAAAGACTTGGACTGTTATAACTCTAAGGGCATGTCAAGTGCATTTTTATTACAAAGCATTAAGAGTAGACTTACAGGACCCATGAAACAAGCACCGTGAAGATCTGAGATGTTTTAAGCAGCAGTTGAGATCCTAGAGTAATCCAAAATTTTAAAGAAAATACCATTTCCATGCAGTCATTTGAAAATTGAATATTTAGCTTTTATTTTTGTATTCAACATTAAAAAAGTCTATTCCAATTTGTAGCATTACAGAGGTGATGGCGATGCAAACTATTAATTTTTCTTATGTTTCTCTATGGAGAAATCACTGGCCCTAGAAATTTCAGGACCTGGATTGTGCTAGGGAGCAGGTGGCTTTCTGAGTACCACCATCTATGTGCAAATGTTAATAGCTAACCAGTGTGGGGCTGTTTAACTTTGACAGAAGAAACCATGGAGGCCTAGAGGTGACCACTGTTTTCTCTGGGACTGGGAGGGCTCTGCAAATGATGTTAAGTCATGAGCATCCCCACCTCTTCTAAGGCACAGTATCTTTAGTGGTCCTCTATTGAAATCCTTTTGGACTTTATTTCCTATTGGGAACTTTGGGGTATTCCTCACAGTTTTCTAGGGGAGAATAATTTTTGAGTATCATTCTCTAACCTGTTAATTTATTCCCAGGAGCCTTAGTGAAGTCTAGGAAAAACACTACCCAGCAGTCATCCAGCCTGGGGCTGTAAAGTTGTCAGATCTCATAAGATTGGCATAGTGTTTAGGTCTGGCCAGGATAGGAGAACGCAAAGGGGAAAAAAAAAAAAAAAAAAGAATTCGTGGAACACACATCTGTTGTGCACCAGATGGTAGCTGTTATTTCATCTTCTGCGGAACTTTTTTTCCCATAATTCTTGTTACATTTCTTCTAGTGCAGTACTTATGGGTTTTCAGGGAAAAAAAAAAAAGCAAAATATTTTGGGAAAAAAATGAGGTGAATGTAACATTAAAACCCAGGCTTTAATTGTTCCAAAACTCAGGATTTGCAGAATTAAGTTTCCCACAGCAGTCCTCCAACTGGGCAGGGAGTATTACAATAGGAGCCCTCATTACATAATCACTAAACCCAGGGTAATGTTACATAGTGTGCAGCAGATAAAGGACATGAAATAATGGAAAAGAACCGCACTTTTTCTCTAATCTTAGATGTACAGAGAATATTATGTTACTGCATAAATATTACATGATCATGTAACAAAATATACTAATGAAATACACAGATGCAAAGCAAGGGTGCCAGGGCTGAGATTGCACCAGTAACACTTCAATTGATTTTTCTATTCTTTGCTAATTCAAATTCAAACTTAATTCAGCATTTGTGTCATTTTTATGAGAATATAATATGTCATGGGAGACCTGACAGTTTTTAATAGGTTTATAAAATGGCACTTAGAGTCATCTTCTGCAACAATAATACAGACATCCAGCACTGCTGCTGTCTTCCATGTATCAAGCTTTCAGTCCGGGCTGTGTCTTCAGCATTGGGCTGTTGACCTAGAGACTAATCTCAGTACACTGGCTTCTTCCACCTTGCGCATGCAGCACATTTGTTCCTTGTATTAAGAACACAGATGTTGCTTATTGGGTGTGGTGCATCTCTGCTTATGTTTATCAGTTGTTTGGTATCTGTGTGCAAATTTGTCAGCTCGTTCCTTTAGCCATCCTCTGCCAGTTGAAAAGCACATTTACATGGCACCTACTGTATAAAGAGCTCCGCTGTAGATTCTGATGTGACAGAAAGAAATTGTTATGGTCTTGCCTTTTAAGAAATTAAGATCTTCAGTAATGACAGCAGCGCTAATTATATTTACTTTGAGTCAGATTGCACTGAGCAACCCAAACAACCTGACAGCACCGGCGCGCTCCATCTCATTACATTTTTTTCCTTTCATTTTACAGAATTTCTACTTTATGCAAATATCTCCTGTTATTTGTGCTACTGCGTTGTGATTTTCGTAGAAATAAATGTACTTCTCTTGCTTTGTCTGAAGTTATTTTCAATTTTGTTTTTGGCGTACCTTTAATAATCAGCACTTCAGAGAGCTTAACAGTACTTAGAGAATCACAGGATATCAGAACTGGAAACAAAGTTTAAAATGCTTTCTCTCTTTTAAAGATAAGGGAACAGATTCAGAGATATTAGGAAGTTGTTCAGGATCATAAATGTCTTAGTGGTAGAGTGGATTCGGATAGGTTCTACCTCTTCGTTGTGGTGTATCTTCCCTACACAGCCCACTGGAGAGCGGGCAGTGACTGGTTTTATGATCTCAGAGTAAATTTGCTTTCAATGACATTTAGATTTTAAGACAGCAGAAAACAAAAAGATTTAAGTGGGTATCGACATATAAAAATGTACACGAAAATGTCTGGCAAAAGAAATAAGAAACAATTTTATCAATGTATGCAGTGAGGATTCCATTTATGAAATAACATTGTAAACTGGCCCTTAATTTTTTTTGTTATTTCCTTACTTTCATTATTTTTAGAACCATAATAAAATTAAAGTTAGTTACAGATAATTGCTGCTCTTTTCTTCTATATCCAGTGAGTTTAATTTTGTGATTTAATTATCAAATAGCATACAGTTAATAATAGCTACTTTCTCTCATTACTTTAGCACCATAGGAATATTTACTTTATTAAGGATTATATAAATAGACAATTTGGATGATACTAAAATACTTTTTAAAAAGAGAAACTGTCTCTAAATGCAGTAAGGGAAAACTTGATTAAAGTGCTGTTAGGAGTTGATAACACATAGGCTACTTGCTACCTACTATGAAATTTTACTTAAATACTTCTAAATGTGAATTTGCATGACCCTTAGTCGTAACGATCTACTACAAGTATGTCTAGCAAGGAAATAATGAAATAGGTGCAGTAACCAGATACAAGGAAAAACATCAGTTGAACTATAATTTCTAAGCTGTGGAATCCATTATGGGACACCTGAGAAAAATTATTAATACTTATAACTTGAAACAAATGTAAAATAAGAAGTAGAAAACAAAGTAGCAGTATTATACTTAGGAAGATATTTGCAAAAATCTGTGTTAATATATTATCACAGAGCGTCTGAGAACCTATGGCCCAAATAGTAAAAATATAAAAAACATACGTTTATGTTGTTATTTGCTAAACATTCTTATGCTAAGTTCATGTTCATTTCTAAATAGTTTTGATATCAACTTTCTGTGTATTCTCTATCATTTCAAACAAATATAAATCTCCAAGTCTGTTGAAAAAATTCTGTTAGTTGTCTGTTTTGAGAAGAAAAATGACTTTGGATTGGTCCATGTAAGAAAATCATTTTAAATCAGAGAAACTTTCATTTCCAACATTTTACTTTTCTCATATGAGGTATCATGGAGCATGCCATACAAGTTGTGTTTTACCTGTAAATTTTAGTTAATGTAATAATAATGATTTTTTAATTGGTCCTAATAAACTATGTTTTTTTTTATAAGCCATTTATGTGTCTATAGCCAGTTTGGTTGGTTTGTACCTTAAGTTAAAAATTCATGTTTATTGGTCTCTGGACAAATCTGATGTATATCACTGTGAACTTCTCTGAAACAACCATCTACATGTGATTTCGAAATAGTTCATCCACTGAGGACCTGTTAGATTTTATCTATTTCTCAAAAAGTCTATAATGAGACAAGGAAGATTTTTATTCAGTTAACTTCAAATTTTAATTCTAGAGACTATAAACAACACCTTCTGTGAGTTAATTTATCATTTTGAAAATCTTTCCACATGATGTTCCCAAAGTACTATTTCCACAGTGGTTATATTAATAACTAAGTGAACTGCTCTTTTGATCTTATATTTCCATTCAAACATTATTCTCTTTACCTAAAATTGTTAAATTTAGTTAAACTTTAGAATTTGACAGAATGGTATAAATCTTTGAACTATTTTTTTTTTTTTTATATACTGTTGCCACTTCTATGCTTGCTGAGGCTTATTACGTCTCAAAGTCACTGCAAGGAAAGCATTTTGGAACTCTACTAAATTATTTCTCCCTAAACATGCCTCTTCTTCCTCTGCTTGTTTACAAGGAAAGATCAAGATAAATCAGGATGTGATTGCAGGAGACATGATTCATCATTTGCCAATCAGAAAACTGAGCATGAATCACTTGACAAGGGACAGAGGAAAAAAAACTTGGAAAACAAAGCCATTCTAAAGAAATGTTCTACTGAGTGGCACCACTATGGCTCTGTGAACGCTGATGAACTCCTTCCCCACATACACATTCCTGTTGGTTCAATACGTTCTCCTTACTTTTCTTGTCTAGTGCATTCATCAAATCTACTTTATTTAAGTGTGATCATTTATCTTCTGTAAACCTATGACCTGAAACAGAGTGCACAAACATCCTTCCATTTTTACTATTTCAATTGTGAATTCCTTCAACATTTATTCCATAAATACTTGCCAAATGTCTATCATGTTTGATACACTAATAAGAATGATCATTTCTATAAGCACTACAGTTATTTAAGATATTCTTCAGTACACTCAATTATCTCAGAATTACACATTTACTCAGGTTTTTTTCTTAGTTGCTGAATTGATTCAGTTTTAAACAAAATCTTCCTACAGGTAAAAAAATCTATAGCCCATTAGAAATGCAAAATATTTATCAGAAGGACAGAAAAGCTGTTATCCTTCAAAATGCATTTTTTTCTCTCTAATATTTTAAATTTTAATAGTTTTCCCACTTAATAGGTAAAAAAACCAAAACCAACCAAACAAACAAGAAAACCCCCGCCAGCTTGATTTCTAATCCAACTGTAATAGTTATTTGTGACTAACTCACTTTTCACCACTCCCTTTAACTTCAGGTCTTCCATCCTGCACTTCTCCCTGAATGCTCTTTCTTCTCCCACAATCTGGTTATTTTGGGGTTTAGACTACAGCAAGGCCCACAGACTTGAGCACAACTAGAAAGAGAACCAACAAAGGACTCACACCCAGCCCTCTAAAAAATTTCACCTAAACACCCAAAGCCCAGCAGTATGGGGATTTTAGTAAATTTTTTGAAAATGAGGGAGAACTAAATTAGCTATTTCATTGGACAGAAAATATTTGTGATCTGCAGTGGGATGCCTAACGTTGTTCACTTGGACATGATACTAGAAAAGTGTAGCTATTGGTTTCTATCAGAGGGTTTGGGTTGGCAAATTTCTTTTTAATTTTTTTCCAAATGACTATCTAAATGGAAATAACTTCAGCAGGTACAAATAGAAATAAAATTGTTGGAGTTTTTTAGTCAAATGAGATTGGCTATTTTATAGGCACTCACATTACACCTGCCCTCTGACATTCATGTAGAGAATTTCCTTGTCAGCTACCTTTTCTTTCTCCCCACTTCTTGCCTGGAAACCCAATGGATCTGTCAGAAGATTAGGGGAGACTTTTTTTTTCCGGCACTGGGGATTGACCTCACAACCTCGCACCTGTCAGAAAGGTGCTTAAGTCATTGAGCCAAACTCCCAGCCCTGGTTTTTTGAGTCAGGGTCACACTCAGGCCAGCCTTGTGCTGGTGTTGTAGCCCAAGCCGGCCTCGAACTCACAACAATCCTTCTACCTCAGCCTCCTGAGTGCTGGGATTACAGGTGGTAATCTTAATTTTTATTGTGCTTAATGATAGTATAAAATTTTGGTTTCAGAAAATATATTATCAGTCATATTGTTTTCTCTTTTAAAAAAACAATGTCGAAAAGACTTCCTTAAAAAATAAACAGCTTTGGATTAATGTAGGAATATTATGATAGTTGCAACTTCAAGTTATTTGAAGATGAAGGGAATAAAATTAACTGAGACATATCTCCTTCAAGAAAATAACAATGTTGAGTTTCATTTTTGACTAATTTGTACGCTTAACAAAAGCAGCACTGTATATTTACTCGTAGTCTTTATTGGGCCTGATAGATGATGCAAATTATATTGAGGTAGAATTCCTTATATGTAGAGGAAATGCTAGCAATTTTTTCTCCTTCAAACACTACATATGTGAATTATTTCTTTTATAGAGGTTTTGGATGTAAACACACAGAGATTATTTTCAGGTATGAATTTGTTGAACAGAAAGAACTGACTGCTCATGAAGTCATAATGGTCAAGACACTTGCAGATCTACATTGTGAAGTAGTGATATTGATATAGGGGAATGAAACTCCCAACCTACTGTATGTCCAGCATGAGTTCGTGTTCTCTAAAATCGAAGAATGAATTTTAGGAACAATGGAGGTTAAGAACAGAAATATTTATTGAGAGAAAGAAAGTTTCTGTCAAAGAGAGAGACAGAAGGGAACCTGAGTGGGTTGCCAAAGATTCTGTCTTTCCTAATGACTTTTATAGAGTAAAACCATGATGGGGAAAACTGGGAACTCACAAGGCAGATGGGCTTGAGGTGGGACAGAACTGTGGTCAACCAATAAGATTAATTGTTTAGGTAAAATTGACCAAATCGAGGACAAATGGGGAAGCGAGTCATGTAGTAAGCAAGCACTCCTATGGATCAGGGGATTGGGATGGTAATTCCTGGCTTCTCAAGATGATCCATCCCTAATCTCTAATACTTATACCTAAGTATAAGGGTGTGGTTGCATTTGTTTTGCCTTCTGTCTTGAGAGCTGGCCCACAGCAAGAGGTGTGTATCTCTTCCCAGGTCACAAGGTATCTGGTCCTCTTTACCGGTTCTTTGAGGGCCTAGCCCTGTCTGACTGCCTATAATATTTCTAACTAATTCGGTTGCCTGTAACAATATGATGGAAAAAGCAAGCTATTTTGAGACTGTGTGTTTCTCCCATATTTCCTTAGTGCTTAGTTAATTTAGAAGAGTTTACGGATTGCCAATGGAGTATAAAGGTTTGAAAACCTCAGAAAGGAGCATGGCAATCCCCTTGGAGGGAGCAGGTCTGCACGAGGATTCTGTGTGGGAATCCTGGAAAAGATAAGGAGGGGAGAAAAGGGGAAAGGAGAAGAGGAAGAGGTAGTCATACTGTGGTTATAATTAGAATCATTTAAATGTTGCCAGTGCCTCAATTAAATTCAGTTTTAAAGAATCCATCTGCTTCTCAAAGAATGGAAGTCCTGGATCCAGCCTTGGGACCCATCTGAGTCTATGTAGCTAGGTCTGGTCATCACAATATCATGGGCATATTCACCTAACAGTTATCTTTATTCTGCTGTCTTTATCTGAAATGACAATGATCTCTTTTATCAAGAGAGGGAGCCTTATAGATAGATAGATAGGTAGGTAGATAGATAGATAGATAGATAGATAGATAGATAGATAGATAGAGGTAAAGAGAGAAAGTCAGACATTTTCTGAGATTCCCTTCTGTTTGAAGTCATCCTCTATCTCAGCAGGAGCAGTAGGGCTGAGAGTAAGGAGAAAATGGAAGAATTACATTAAACAAAATATGATGAATATGCCCATAATACTGTGACTACCAGACCTGGCTAGATAGAACCAGATGTGCCCCAGAGATGGAACTAGGCCTTTCTTTCTTCAGTAAGTAGAATGATTTTTAAAACTGAATGTAATTGAGGCAACAGCAACATTTACATGGTTGTAATTGTAACTACAATTCATAAATGTAATAATCTGTAAGTTTAAAGTCATATAGAGAATCAAAAGTGAAGTAAGGGAAGTAAACAAACAATATCTTTGAACTTGAAAAATAACTTTCTTAATTTAAGGAGTGTCATTTCCTAAAAAATGTGGAAGTGTACATACACACCTATTTCCACATGGTGTTTGGTTAAACTGCTTATGACTACAGCTTGAAAAAAGGAAATAACAGAGTAGATCAAAAACACAGGTGATGAAACATCCACAGGGAAAAGGAAAATGGGTAAATGTTCAATATTGAGAAAGAAGACTGGAAGACCCAAAATTTGATGAAGACTATGGAAGGAATATTGAGAGCTGGACATGGATTACCTACTCTCATTAATGAGCCACAAGTAGCTTTAAGTGCAAAGCAAAATATCTTTGAAGATTATTATTTAGAGTTTAATAAATGTTAAATAGAAAAATTAAGAAATCTAGTAAGTGATCTGGAAAATGGCCAAATGACTTTCAGAGGATGCTGTTAGAGGGTGAGAATGTAAGTACTCAAACCCTGCTGTCGGGTACATGGATACACATTAGAATATCCAGTCCACACCACTGGAAGTATTTTCTCATCTCATCTTATAGTCAATCTATTACATCCAATTTTTTAATTTGCTGATAAAGAACAAAGTCAGTTGGAAATGGAGATAATTTCTGTGCTCGACTAGCCCCTTTAAATTAATAAATGTACAGTATATTACAGAGTCTTTGGAGATCTTGGTGTACCAGACAAAACAACAAATTATTCATTTTCCCCTCACTTTTTTAGTAGGATAACTACTGCTAAAAATTCTTAAAACCTATTCTGCAATCCATTCTAGGGCCATTTTTCAACATATAATAATTCAAAATTTGATTATTAATTACATCTGGTGGGTGGGAAAAAAAAGACAAAACAAAATATTCTAGACTGAAGAGAAAGAAGGAATGTAAAAGACAGAGGAACAACTGGAAAAATTAGAGTGAAGTATAAAACTTGTTGACCCTTCGCTCTTTCTATGGGTCTTTTATTGATTAGGATGGTGCTTCATGAAGTTATGGGCAACCAGGAAAGCATTCTGGCCCCATCATGAAACACTGTCTTTCTCTCCATCTACTTCCCAGTGCCCAGCTCACACCTCCTATCAACTGTGAAAGACTTTTCAGTGTTCACGTGTTGGTGAATGAGGTCTCTCAGGGTGTTTGTCACTGTCATGTTTTGATTGTTTGTCTGCAGGACCCAGACTTTGTTTCATCTTTGGTGCACAGACATTGAAATGAAATGATATGTCGGAAAATCCAGGTTGCCTTTATAACAAAGAACATGTTGCCTCTTTAGGGAACAATGAAACACGATGAATAGCTATTCAATTTTTTGTAGTACTTCCAGGGCTAGAGAAAGCAAAAATCTGGCCCAACATTGAGAGTGGCCATTTCTTTTGTAGCCAGTACTGGAATGGTTAATTACTTGTCGTTTCTCTAAGAAGACAACAATGAGCAAGCTCCTGCTACTGCATTGCAACCTAACACAAAACTGACAGATCGCACTCCGCAGCTGAAACAGATGGTTGCTTACCCGACTGACAAAGCGAATGTAAACTGGAGAGGGTTTTATTCTCTGTCCCAGCTCCAAAGAGGTAAAAAGAACACCTTCCTTTTGGAAGGGGACACACACACACACACACACACACACACACCATACTACAAAAGCAAAACTCTAGCATGCTGTCACCTCCAAACACCATTGCAAAATCTTGAGCAATGTGGGACTGCAGGCAGGGGAAATTGAAATGTGGCTGTGAACCTTTCTACAAGCATGAAGAATAATGGCCTTTTAAAATATTGAAGTGGACAGGGCAGAGGAAAACACGCTTCCACTTCCAACCTGCTTCTGACTTATGGATGACAGTTTTTCAAACCATTCATTTTGAGAAGTTAAGAAACCAGAAAATATATTAGTATGTTGGAAAGTCACAAAACTAGGAAAAAGGTATTTTATAATTTCCAAAAGCAGTTCTCTTAACAAGGATTAAAAACCCAAATATGTGCCCTTAGGCTCAGAAGTGGTTAAACACATACCATGGCAACTGGCGAAGTGTCTTTTCAAGATGCTAAGAAGCTGGAAGACAGGGACTTGTTCAGGGATGTTGTCATTGTCCATGAGATGAGAGCAGGAGTGAAAAGAAGAAAAGAAGAATGCAAACTGAAAGTCAAGGAAACCAACTCTACTACAACTATACTATTCTGCCTGGAACATTCTTTTAAAACAACTCTGGCATTTCCATGGCTTCTGATATTTAAACATTTGGTCTTATCAAATGAATAGTAGATAGGACTTGCTGATGATCACAGACGTTTGATAGACTGGGCTTTCAGGACCACGTGTGGCTTGCTGTGTGTTCTTGCTCCTCTTCTGACTAAGACCCCATCCTATCAGTTCATGGGTAGAAGCACTATCACAGTGCTGCAGGCCCTAAGGGGTCCGGTGCTGTGTACTGGTCTTGTTAACATTTCCCAACATTTTGGTACCTGTGGACTTAGATCACTGAATTGTTTCCAGTTTGCAGAAGTTTTGGAAATGAGCAAAATATTATGTTTCATGTTAAGTTCTTTTCTTCCTCAATTTCCTATTTTATTTTATAGGCATTTTCTTCCCCTTCCTACTCAATTTAGTACTTCCTTTTTCTAATCCACTGTATAATCCAATTCTTATTTTTATTATGTTAGTTTTGCTTTCAGTGCCTATTCCACCTTTTTTTTCTCTTTCATTTGGTCTTCATCTTCTGTTTTACCTGGGGGATCCTATTAACTCACCAGGGCTCAGTGGCCACCTGCTGTGCACGCTAATGACCCCTCCAGTTTCCCCCTTCCTGGCGTTGCCCTGTTGCACTTTCCTGCTTTACCCCTGACACGTCTCCGCTTCTCAGATGAGGCCACCTGCACACCAAATGAGGTCAATGTGCTCCAGACATACGGGGAGCGGCATAAAACAGTTTATTGTTGATATTTCTTCCCAAAGCATTTCTTTCCTACCACTTTTCTGTTTGGATGGCCAGTGACTGTTCTTCCAACATCTCACTTATAATTTGGGAGAGCAGTTCCCTTCCGCTTGTCCTTGTTTACACAGCCCCTTGGCAAGTACTTTTTGCTTTTTTTCCCTGTCTCCACTGACCAGCTTCACAATTCACCTCTTCCTCTCTATGTTCTCTCATGACCTAATATATTTATCACATCCTTTCCATAATATCCTTTTTAAACCTAATCTCCACTTCTTCTGGTGTTTAACCCCACAGAATTGTGTTTGTATTGTGTTTTGGGGGAACCAGCAGATAATTAATCAAATTTTCTCCCCCTTACAGTTAGGAGCAGAGGGACCAGCAAAGGGAAAAATCATGGAATGTGTTTTTTCCTCTCCTTGTCATAAAGGGCCTGGCCGCCACTTTCAGCACACTCTCTACGTGTAAATCCCTTTCTTGTTCGCTCGATTCTCTTGTCCTCCAGGTTTTCCCAGAAGCTCTTTTTGTCATTTTCAGTGAAATGTTCATCGTTGAAACACGTTTCCTCCTGTGTAACTGTGCATATCCTTTTTGTCTTTTTCATGTTCATGCCAGGAAAATCAAGCTCTCTGTGTTTGAAATGTAAACATTGCTTCTTGGTGTTCCAAGTCATCAATTATCATGCTGCTAGTTATACATAAAAATTTGATTCCTCAATTTAGACTCTTTAACTTGAACATTTTAGATGAACTGATGTCTATTTCTGGCAACTGATATAACTGTCATTCAGCTGGTGGCCTTGCCCTGAGGGAACTGACCTGCAAAGTCTTATTTTTCTGGGATGTGCAGGTACATCAATTCCACTGAGGATTATTCAAAAAAGTGGATGTGTTAGGGGGTGGAGCAGAATTCCACCCACTGCCAGGCTTCAAGGTACCTATTTTAATGATGGATAAAAGTTCTGAGAAAAAAGTTTCTGTTTTCCTCAGCTCTCAAAAAAAAAAAAAAAAAATTCTTTGCAAATATTTACTCCAGTTCTGTAGTGGGAACTTTTGCTAAGCCAGACTCTACTTTAAAGAAAAAGCTGTTGTCTAAGAAATGAGACTCTAAAATTGCATCTCCTTTTTCAGTTTTTATTTTTTCTCAGTACATGTTTGCAGTACATGATGAGCACATTCTTTGTGGGAAGTTGGTACATGCACATCACACATGTCGGTTCTTTTTTTGCCCTCTCTCCCTTGCCCTGTCCTTCCATCTCTGGAGATCCCCTTCCCATTTGAAAAAGATCTTTCTCCCTACTTTCTATTACTTAACTTCTATTTTGCTATTTATTTGTATGTTGAGTTTGTCATATATGAGAAGCCATGCCTTATTTAAACTTGTGTGTCTGACTTATTTCTCCTAACATTATGATCTCAAGGTGAATCCATTTTCCTACAGATAACTCAAATTTACCTTTTATGGTAGAGTAGTACTACTTTGTATATAAATACCACAGTTTCTTTACTCATTCATCTGTTGTTGGACAAACAAGATGCTTCCAAGATGTAGCTAGTATGAGTTGTGCTGCTATAAACATGGGTATGCATGTACCACTACTACCTCAGGAAGATACCCAGAAGGGAAATAGCTGGGTCAATTGGAATCAGTACGAAAATTTCACAAAAAACTAAAATTGTGTTTCTTAATATGCTACTATGTGTTAACATCCATAATTTGGAAGTTCTATCCCTATTTTATGGATGTGAAAAGTAAGGAAGAATGAATTTGTGCTCCTTCTCAACAGAAATTGATTCTCCACTATGGAGACTTATACATAATAAACTCTTTTGCTCATGTGACCATATGGCTGAGGCCTAATATGTTAACCACAGCACAACCCATATGGCATTTAGCTTAGATTTACAAGATGCAATACCTTCCTCCAAGGAATGAACATGAAACTTGGACCAATTGCTTGCTGTGGAAGCTCGCAGAGCTGCTGCCATGGAGAATGTATGGGCGTTCTGAATGTGCACGGTTGTCTCTACTGAAAGATCACTTTTTGGTTCATGTTGAATCACAGCTTGAACTCTGGGATTGTCACCTCTGTAAGGTGTTCTACTATTAAAACATACTGGTAATTTAATTCATTGCTGACTTGGAATACAGTGGTACATGGATTGCTTTGATATGCTTTGCTCTTGCCCTGCGAATTGAAACTTGTTTGAGATTTGCTAATGAACAATACGTTTTCTTCAAATTATCTGTCCTATAGTTCGTCTTTTGCCATTTTTTATACTTAATAGCATTTTCAGGAAATGAGGGAATATTTTTCTGTTGAAATTATTAAAACCAAGTAGTTCTGTAGTTTACACACGCACACACACACACATGCACACACATAGTTACCTATCGGAACTATGAAATCTCTGTGACACTGTCTTAAGTAAAGAAAATGGACCTTAAGGGTGAATTGATACTGTCACTAAATTCATATTGAGTGACTTGGTTAATCAGTAAAGGCTAAATGCCTTGGTAGTGTATTCATTAAGTATTTGGATATTGGAATACATGAAATTTGTATATTCACTCTTTGATGATTAATTTGTGTGTCAATTTGGCTAAGCCAATTTACGAAGTTTTGATCAAACATCAGTATAGATAATGCTGTGAAGTGATTAACATTGGAATCAGTAGATGTTAAGTATACCTTCTGCATTATGAATAGGTCTCATTCAATCAGCTGCAGGCCTTAAGAGAAAAAACTGTCCTCCATCAAAGAAGCAGGTTTTCTTATAGCAGATCATCTCTGAACTTGAACTACAGTGTCAACTCTTCTGTGAATAGCTTACTGCTCTACACTACAGATTTCAGACTCGTTTTGCCCCATAATCCTGTGAGCCAATTCCTTAAATCTTTTTATCTACAGTATACATCCTAATGGTTCTATGTCTCTGGAAAACCCTGACTAATATAAGTGTTATCACTTAGTAACTATCTGAATTTGAATGTATACATTCTTTTATTGTACCTCAATATCTTCATTTCTAAAGTGGAGAGTATAACAATACCTACATCCCTGGAGGGCTAGAAAAATTAAATGATCAGTGTAAATGACCTTTTTATGGCAGTGCCTCACACACAGTTAATTGCTGGGTAAGCTTTAGATATCATTGTTGTTGTTGTTGTTGTTGCTGTTGTTGTTATGATCATATATAATTCAGGCAATAAAATTATATTATCATTGCTGTTGTTATTATCTCTTTTACCTGTCCATAATTAGTAAAATTCTGCTTACTAGATTTTTAAAGTATGAATGTTTAGTTGCAAATATAGTCTCCTGATCAAGTTTTATAACTTCTAATTTTCCTTATTCACCAAGATTTATGAGATGCTTCGGGGTTGGTGTTTGTTAACTCAAATGCAAATACTCACTGGGTACTTACTGTGTGCCAGGCTCCAGGTTGGGAATTAATTATAATAGTGGTGAACAGGACATGTCAGTCTCTGCCTAAAAGGAACTTAGCAGTGAGGAAGATTGACATTAACCAACAAAGAAATAAATATATAATTGGAAAGTGCATTACATAATATGCAAGAAACTTGTGAACCTAGAAGGGAAAAGTCCAGAAAACATTTAGCTAGAGGAAAAAGTGTGATTTAACTAGAGAAGAAAAGTCAAATCAACAGAACCCTAGGTGTCACCTAAAGCAAGGAGGAGTTTAGCAACTTCAGGAGAGGCAGGACAAAGAAGTTTTGGGATCAGGGAAGGGGCTGTAATTGAATATATAGCGACATGAATTTATGAAATCCCTGAACCAGCCAAGTAATGGAAAATCCTGTACCTCATCCTATCTTCATCCTATCTTCAAATCTATCTTTCTTCTTGCTCTGAAATCTATTATTGCCATTTTTGTTTTCTTTAATAATTGCACATAAATATCTTTTTTATACCTCATTACCAAATTATCATCCTTACTTCTCATGCAATCTTTGTATCTTTACTTTTTATCTCATCTGTATAGTTTTCTATATCAATACCTGTCTCAACACTGCAAAACCTGAGTTATGGCTTTATTGTCACAGATAACTGGGAGCCTAACTTCCCTTTGATTATCATGCTGTGAGAAGGGGATGTCCTCAAATATTCTTTCAGTCAATTTGCCCTTTAATTGCCACACATACGCACAAATAGATGGATAAATACATAGCTAAATGTGAGCCTGGAATAAAAAAGGATGTTTTTCTCCACTCATTTTGTGTTTTTGTATGCAGTACAGTGTTAAACAGCTTTTAAATTACTCTTGCTGAGTAAAGCTGCTGCTAATGGATTTTGCTTTTGGGGGGCAGGGTGTTGCCGCGTGGCTCAGTTTCCTGTCCTGATTACTAATTATTATTGTCTTTGTCTTTCCAAGACAAATCATAGTTTTGTTATCGTACAGCTTTATTTAGCGGTAGCCCAGTAACTGTATGATCATTTGAAGAAATATTTTATCGTAGTCTGCCTTCCCTGATTTCTTTTTGTACTGAACTGGTATTTATGAATGGAAATGTTCAGTTAAATCTGATTGATGGCTTGTGACAAATGTGGAACATTTACGTATTGTGCTTCCTGCCTGCTTTGCCTCACACCTCTGACTCACACATGAACCAGAAGTCCTCTCTCCTCTGTCCTTCCCTGAAATCTCATCTCTTGTACCTCACAATTAGAAGCGGTGGAGGAGGTGAACTAGGTTGAGACCACTGAGTTGTCTTACACGCTGTGGGCTGCCAACATGTTGTGAATCCTTAGGGTTCTCTCGAGCCCATTATCAACCCAGTGAATCACTGTTTGCTTTTCCACAAAAAAAAAAAAAAAAAAAAAAAAGAAAAGAAATGTGCAGCTGCTTACTTCTGCCACGGACTTTGGAATTTTGTTCCCCCTTCCATCTGCCTTTTGTGTAAAGAAATTCTGCCTGAATAATTACTTGTCTGTCCCCTTTGCTCATTCCCTACATAATCATTCTTCAACCTTCTGTTTCCAATTAGTTCTTATCTCAAATGGCTTATTGGCATCAATCTGTTCACAGTACCACCAAAGTGCACAAAACTACTCTAAAACATGGACGGATCTAGATAAGGCTGAGAATCACCAATCAATTCAGTGGAGTCTCTGCATTTCACCCCGGTGCCTTTTCTTTTCTCAGGAAACCTGAGATAGGAGTTGATGCCGAGACTTGCTGTTGATGTAGCACATTTTGGAACAAAATGACATGCGTGAGCATTGCAGGGACTGTGTAAGGCCTGTGAAAATAGCCATTGTTGGACATCTGGTGTCGAAAAGAGCTGTTTCAAAACAAGTTCGCAGTGCTAAATCATGGTGTAGACAGCTTCTGTGCAGCTGTCTGCTGCTGGAGAGGGTGTCTCAAGACCTGTTTGTCAATGGCTGCACTCTAAGTTTGCTAATCACTCTGCTCTGCAGACCGTTTTGCCACAGGAATATGGCTGAAAGTGGGCCAAAGTACCCTACTGCCAATATTGGCCAGTTAGGCATTGCAGAGTACGCTAATAGGATCATGAGAGATAAATAACACCTTCGAAAAGGCTTCCGAGCTTAATGGGTTGAAGTAGGACACAAGCAATTCCAAGGACACCTGCTTGATAACCTTGCAGTTTTGTATGCTAAGAAGAAAGGGGGAAATTAGAGCTCAATTTCCCAAAGTTCTTTCCTCCTCCCAGAAACTGGATGTAAATGGCCTTTCCAACATCATCACTAATTAATGGCTAGCTAAGAATCACACTTTTCTCCTTTTGATTTCTATTAAAATGATCTTTATAGCGAATCACATTGCCAAGATGATGTCTGGAAGATTAGTTGAAAGCAGAAATCAAAGGCAGGCTTGATATCCTGTGAACATCTGGATTTACCTTCGTCAGTCATTGGTCAGGTCAGGAGCTAGCCCAGTGCTCGTCAACAGGATACATTCAATAACTATTTTTTTATTTTTGCTGTTATTTTCGTAGGGTTGAAGGAATTAGTCTAATTACAGTAAGTCAGTAGTGTCTTTCATAGGCTATACTTCATGTAGTGCTTCATTTGGTAGGGGGTTCCTGAGACAATTCTTTCTTTCTGAGGTCTAGACTTTTCCAAAGAGAAGTCACTTTGTAATGAGATATTATTAAGTCCAAAACTAGCATCTGAAGAATACAAAAACTGTAGGAGCTAGATATAAAATTGCTTGAGATTTTGCATTTAGGTCTTTGATTCACTTTCAGTTGGTTTTTGTGCAAGGTTAGAAATAGGATCTAGTTTCAATCTCCTATATTTGGATAACTAGATTTCTCAGAAGCATTCATTAAAGAAGATTTTTTTTTGCAGTGTATGTTTTTGGCATCTTTGTCAAAACAATGTGGTTTTGTAGGTAATGGCATGTGTGTGTGTGTGTGTGTGTGTGTGTGTGTTGTCTATTCTATTCCATTGACTCACATGTCTGTTTTTATAGTAGTATCATGTTAATTTTGTTAATATTACTCTATAATATATTTTAAAATTGCATATGGTGGCATCTCCTTTGTTGCTTTTTTATGATTTCTTTGGCTATTCTGGGTCTTTTATGTTTCCATAAGAATTTTAGGATATTTTTTGTTGTTCTGTGAGTACCATACTATTTTGATGGTGATTGCATTGAATCTGTAGATAAATTTTAGTAATATGATCATTTGAACAGTATTAATTCTGCCTGTCCATTAACATGGAAGAAATCAAATGTCTTCTTCAATATGTTTCATCAATGTTCTATATTTTCCAGTGTAGGGGCCTTTCCTGTCCTTATTCCTAGGTTTTTTTTTTTTCCAAGCTATAGTGAATGGAAATGTTTTCCCAATTTCTTTCTCACTGTATTTATTATTGGTCTGTAAAAAAGTTGCTGATTTTTGTGTGCTTATTTTGTATCTTGCTACTTTCCTGAATTTGTGTATAAGATCCAAACATTTTATTGAGTTTTTGTGATCCCATAAATATAGGATTGTATTATCTGCAGATAGGACTAATTTTATTTTTTCTCTCTCTGTTGTATTCTTTTAAATTTTTTTTCTCTTGCCTACTTGCTCTGACTGAAATCTCAAATACTATATTGAATAGGAGTGGTGAAAGCAGCCATCCTTGTCTTGTTTTAGAGAAGAGAGTTTTTCCCTATTTATTTATGATGTTGGTAATGGGTTTCCCATACGATAACTATTATCATGTTGAGGTGGAATCTTAGTTTTTTCCAGAGTTTTATTATGAGAGGATTGCATTTCATAAAGAGATTTTTCTATTTGTACAGTATTGAGAGGACCATGTGATTTTTGTCCTTGAATCTGCATTGTGCTTATTGATTTGAAACATTGAGCCATCCTTGCATCCCACTTGATAATGTATATGATCTTTATTTTATTTTACTTTATTTTATTTTTCATTCTATGGAAAAAATGTAAAACTAAATTTCATAACAAAATAATATGAGTATAACAATAGTTAGTACATTACATGTTATTATCTTTAAAGTAGTTGCTCAGGGTCCAAGATATGGGCATAAAAACTTCTCCAATCAATATTAATACAAACCTTCCTTTTTAAAGAACTAAGAGACACTAACAGTGCAAGTGACTTGCATTTTTTCCCTACTGTTCTTTCCCTTTTCACCCATCCTTGTTCCTTTTTCCTTTTGAATAATGTCTTCCCATTTCACAATGTCTATTGTACATTTTAGACCTTATCTACTCTTTCAGTTTCTCACACCAAGAGATAATACAATGTTTACACATGTGAGTCTGATTTTTTCACTTGTGAATATGGTCTTAAATTGCATCCATTTACCTATAAATGTCTCAAGTTTATCCTTCTTTAGGGGTGAGTAGTATTGCATTGTAGAAAAACAGCACATCTTTTTGTATCCATATCTCAGTTGACGGGCATTTAGATTGTTTCTAAGATTTAGCTGTTACAAATTGTGCTGCTATAAACATGGGTGCACATATATTTCTGTTGCATGATGTTTTTAATTCTTTTGGGTAGATAAGTAGAAGGGGGAATAGCTGGGTGAACTGTAACCTCTAATCCTTACTTTTTAGGGAATCTCAACACTGATTTCCACAGTGGTTTCACCAGTCTATACTCCCATCAACAGTGGAGACGTGTTCCTTTTTCCCCATGGCCCCTCCAGCATTTGTTATTGATTGATTTCTTCATGATAGCCATTCTTTCTGGGGCGAGATGAAAACTCAGTGTTGCTTTAATTTGCATCTCTCTAATGACCACTGATGTTAAACATTTTTTCATATATTTGTTTGCTATTTGTATTGTGCTTTTTTTTTTTTTTTTTTTTTTTTTTTTTTTTTTTTTTTTTTTTTTTTTTTGCAGCACTGGGGATCGAACTCACAGCCTCATGCCTGCCAGACAGGCGCTTAAGCCACTGAGCCAAACTCCCAGTCCTATTTTTTTTTTTTTTTTTAGCGAAGAAAAAACAGAATAAAAGACATATAAAACAAAGACAACAAGCAAAAGAGACAAACAAACGACTAGAGTAAATACACATCAGTAACATTGCAGGTTTACAAACCAGCCCTAGTTTTTTGAGGTAGGGTCACACTATGTAGCTCAGGCTGGCCTTGCGCTCGCATTGTAGCCCAGGCCGGCCTCCAACTCACAAAGTTCCACCTACCTCAGCCCCCTGAGTGCTGGGATTAAAGGCGTGCGCCACCACACCTGGTTTGCTATTTGTATTTCTTTACCTGAGAAATGTGTATTCAGATATTCAGTTTTCAATTGGGTCTTTGAATTTGGGACATCTGAACTTTTTCAATTCTTTATATGTTATAGATAGAAAACCTTTGAGGAATAGTTGGCTAAAATTTTTTCTGACTCTGTGGGTTATCTTTTCACTCTGTTGGTATTTCTTTTTGCTGTGCAAATGTTTTTTAAAAAATGACATTCCAGTTGTTGATTCTTTAAAGTATATCCCGTGCATCCTGGGTTTTGTTCGTGGAGTCTCTGCCTATGTCCATGTCTTGAAGATTTCTACCGACTTTTTCTTTCAGTAGATTTCGTGTTTCTATTTGAATATTTAGATCTTTGATCCATTTCAACTTTAGTTTAGTGCATGGTGACAGGCATGTGATATATGATCTTTTTAATGTGATGTTGAACTTGATTTAAAAGTATTTTATTGATAACTTGCATCTATATTCACCAAGGACACTGGCCTATAACTAACTTTATTTCCTTCTCTCTTCTTCTCCCCCCTCCCTTCCCTTCCATTCCCTTCCCCTCTCCTCTCCTCTCCTCTCCCCTCCCCTCCTCTCCTCTCCTCTCTTCTCCCCTTCCTTCCCCATCTCTTGCTCTCTGCTTCAAGGGACCACAGTGATACTGACTTTATAGAATGAGTTTGGAAGTGTTCCTTCTCTTTCTATTTCATGGAATGGTTTGAGACACATTGGTGTTATTTCTTTAAAAGTCTAGTAAAGTTCTTTAAAAGTTGCTGAAATTCCATTGTGAATCCATCTAGTCTTGAACTTTCCTTTGTTGCAAGACTTTATTACTACTTTACTCTCATTTGTTATTGAACTGCTTGACTCTATAAAGAGTCCTCTTGGTTCAACTTTGGTAGGTTTTCAAGATACACAAACTGGTAACGACTTGCTGAGTAGGACTCCAATACCCAGGAAATAATGGTAAAAATCCACAAGTGGTACCACATCAAATTAAAAAGCTTCCACACAGCAATTGAAATCAAGTGAAGGCAGCCTACAGAATGTGTGAAAAACTTTGCCAGCTATTCATCTGGCAGAAAATTAATACCAAGAATATTTAAAGAACTCAAAAACATAATAGCAAAGAACTCTGGAAGCCAATCAATAAATAGACAAGTGAACTAAGCAGAAGAAGAAATACAAATGTACAATAATTGTATAAAAGTATCCCAAATCTTTATCCATTAGAGAAGTGCAAACAAAAACTATGCTGAGGTTCCTGTCAAAATGGCTATCATCAAGAATATAAAAACAAATAAAACAAAGGAAACAAAGCAATACAACCAAACTGCTGCTGGCAAGGATTCAGGAGAAAAGGAGTTCTTCTACGCTGGTGGTAGGACTGTAAATTAGTACAGACACTATGGAAATCTGTATGGAGGTTCCTTAAAAAAATCTAAAAATAGAATTAAAGTATGATTCAGCAATACCACTGTTTTGTACATACCCAAGGGAACTGAAGTCAATACCCTTTAGAGAAACTTGTATATTTATTTGTACTGCAGTACAATTCACACTAGTTAAGTTATGTGGAATGAGCCAACGTGTTTGTCAGTGGTTGGATAAAGAAAATATGACAATGAAGTATTATTTGGCCATAAGGAAGAAAATCATGTGATTTACAGGAAAGTGGGTAAGACTGGAGATCATTGTGTTAAGTAAAATAAATTGGACTCAGGAAGATAGGTATCACATGTTTTCTCTAATATGTGCAATCCAGGGAGAGAATCAAAAAGAAAACATGGAAATAGAAAAGAGCATATTAGAGAAGAGTAGTGGGTTGGGGGAGAAAGGAGGAGAGTAGACGGTAATGAAGTTTAGATAAGGGCAATGGTAATTGATAAAATCAAAGTGTGATATATTCATGCATAAATGTGCCACAGCGAAACCCATTATTCTATGTAACTAATATGACCCGATAAAAATAATAAAATAAAATTGTCTGAAGTATTTGACTATGAACTCATAGCTTGATTTGGGATTCACTGTATATTTTGGATCAAATTTTAGCTATCATTTGTAAAAGATGCGTTTTACTGAAATTTCCTAACAAACCATAGGCCTTGTCTTGGCAGCTACCCTTGCAAAACTCCAGCCTTGAGTACTTCCTCATGTGAGATATGATTAGAAGGCTTCACCTCACCTCCCCATCTCTAACAGCTTCAGAAATGCCCAGTCCACTTGAATCTGTATGGATGTGGGGTAAGTCATGGTCTTTCTCTGGGCCAGACTGAGGCCACAGCATATGCATTTGGGCAGGTATGCTGTGTATGTTCATTGGAGGATTTTCTGAGAGTTCTGTTATTCTTCTAACTTGTGAGTAGCTAAAAATATTTCTAAGGGTAAGTGATTATCAAGATAACATACCAGTCCCTTCTATGCTTGCCTCGAGCAGTAAAGATGTATAATCCTTAACTTCACTGACTGATTTAAATTCTTTCCCTTTTCTTATCTGTCCATGTTGGAGGGAAAAAATGGCAATAAAGCTTGCTTGAGCTTGCAGCCACATTTGGTATCAGTCCCTATATAGTGGTACATTCATGTAAAGGGGAAGAAAAAGTTCTTGTATTTCCACTACAATAGGAACTTGGACTTTAAACAAAGAGTTTTTATCAGTCCTACTCACACATGAAGAAACCAAGAGGCTTATATATGTAGGTGTATTTTCTGGGTTTCTCAGATAGCAGAAGAAACCAGAATTAAAATACTGGGTGATTCTATTTAGAATCTCACATTCTTTCTGTTATACTGTTTAGCATTTACATGAGAGAAGATAAACAGATATACAAGTGAACATTGAATCTTCTTGTAACTAATAAACAAGTTAAAAAGAAAAACATAGTTGATTCATAGAATTATAGTCCTTTCCATTAATATGCTTGAGAAAGTTTCTCCATTTACATTAAAATAGAAATACATGTATCCCCATAACCCACATACTCAATATTAGCAAAATTATATAAATTCATTACAAAGTGCTTTTCTCTTGGTAAACATACCCTCGGCTTTCTATGATGTTCTTTTACATTTTGAGGATTTGATTTTACATTTAAGTAATTTAGAAATTCAGCTATTGAGGACCAGGTGTATAACTAAGAGGCATGGCAACTACCGGGCAAGCACAAAGTCCTTAGTTTGATTTCTGATTTAAAAAAAAAGAAAAGAAATTCAGCTACTGGTGTCAACTTGTGTGGTCTATCAAGGAGTTACTATTAATTCAGTAGGTAAATCAATGATTTCATACATGGTCACAGCTCCTGGATCCATTGGTTTATTAAGTTTTAGTTTAAATAAAAATTTACACAAAAATTTTCTTGAAAATATTAGTGACTGCTTTAGATAGTTTTCATGAAATCTCCTTACCCAAATTCCTCTAAAAATTGTAGCTCTTATACAGTTTGAGGCTGGAATGAAGCTCATGACTTATATGGCTACATGTGACCAAAATGAGAGGTTTGTTTGCAACCTCAGATACTTAATTTCTTTTCTTATTGACATTTGTATTTCTTGTATAATGTTTGGAATTCAGGAACCACAAATACTTTAACAAACAATAAATGGAACGAACCTCTGCCTCTCTATAAAGAAAGGAGGACTAAACTCTGAAGGTTAGGACTGTAATGTTCAAGTGCTTCCCAGGTATGGCTTATTGATTGAATATCATATACACTGTGTTTCTGGCCAGATGCATCTTCCAGCAGATCCCAAACCTTCAGCACTTCACTGATGAGGAAACCAAGACTAACAAAGATGAAGGCACTTATCCAATGTGTGTCAGTGCTAAGACTAAAACACATTTAACTATAAAGCTATCCCAATGTTGTGTTCCTAATAATTCCTTTTTAAGTGATAGGTAAAAGATTCACCTTTTCAGGTTGTGTACTTAACCCTTGTCTTTCTTCTAGATAGATTATAGAGCTATGAAGCACAGTTTTAATGTTCTAAAATTTCCAGGAAGTCAGTCAAATGCATCAGCAAAGCAAGAATTTGAGTGTCCATGTAAGGTGAACACATGGCAATATATATTGCTCTACAGGGCAGGAGTTTGCTGCTCCTACTGAGCTCTTACTCAAAGTGCAGTGATATTTTTTTTTTCTGGAGAAACATTAAACAGAACAAAATGGATTCTATTCACAGACTACTTCCTTATCTGGTTGGTTAATATGACAAGTACCTGATAAATTTAACTTTCATAAAAAATATGCCATCTTTGCTATTTTTGTGTCTGGTACCTAAATGATCTACCAAGTTAACTTCAATCAGAAGCTCAGGGGAGACATTCAACTAACATATTGTAAGAAATTATTCACTTTTTGGTCTCAGTGTACTTCAAGCATAAATTTGTAGTCAGTCCTGTTGCAGAATCATACATATCCTTGTCTTTCCACCAACTTCCTGCTTTCTCTTCCCATTTCCTCACTTTACGCCCTACAGTGCCATCATAGAACTACAACTTTTAACATGCATTCAGCTTCAGTGTCAAAGCAATATAAAGAATAGCCATGTGGAACGTAACTGTATTTGTTGTAAAATTGCTGTAGGGGACACTATGGAACTCACTATCCTTATATAAAGAGCATTCTGACAAATTCTTCATCAGACTCTGGGAGAGGGAAATTTGTCTCTGTTGATGAAATGGTGTGCTTTCTTTCTGTAGAAAATGATAGCTCCATAATCCACCTTCTACTTAGATTATAAAGAAACAATGGCCCTATCACAGAAGTTTTCCTAAGTAGGATTTCCTGTGGACAGTCATGCACTTTAGCATTTATTTCTGGTCATTGTTTTGTCGTAAAAGTTTTAGTTCTTTCTGTAGTTATGCATTTTAAATATGTGACTATTCTTTTGGGGTTCAGGTTAGGATGCAAATAAGTTAACAGAATCACATGTTTTGCAAATGCTTGTGTATAAGTGTGTGTCTCTTTGAGTGAGTGGGAAAGAGAGGGAAAGAGATAAAGGAGAGAAGAGGTTTTGCTAAGATTTACAAATCGTTTAATTGTTTTTCACATGTGATCATCATAAAATTATTTAGACTGCATAGTGAGCATATCAGTGTGCTAAGTATATAAAGAAGAAAAAAACGCAAAAATATGAATTTGAGAGATGGAACACCATGAAAGTATGCTTGATCTTGGACGTGGACAGATTCTACTAAAAATTTTCAAACTCTTTTAATGGTTATGTAAGAAAGCAGTTGAAAAGGTCTACAAACCTATTATTTTAATACACAAATCACATTTTTTCCCTTAGCATAGATTTAATTAAACTTCACAAAGGTTATTTTTATTCTTTTTTGTTTCAAGAAGGATTTGGGACAGTTATAGTAACATGAACTAAATATGAATTAAATATATACAATTAAATAGAAATAAATTTCATACTAACAGAGACAGAGAAAAGAGTTTAATGTATCTTTAACCTTTCGTTGTTATTAATTCTAAGGGAGGTTTAACCTGTTGGCATTACTTCTAAGATTAGAATGAACTTTTACCTAAGAAAGGGAATCACTTTTTTGATTTGTTAATTTAATGTAAATGCCTGAATATATATATATATATATATATATATATATATATAAATTTTTTTTTTTTTTGGCTAACTGGCACACACTATCTCTTACAGTTTTGCCTAAGAATTTGAAATCATTTCTACAACAGGACCATTCAAAAGAGTAAGCTGGATCAAGTTGGCTAAAACTAGAATTAGCAAGGCATGGTTAGGACTCCTAGTTTATGCCTTTTTATGATTAACTGAGGGTCAAGTCTGTTTGCAGTGAAGTCAAGTCTTACAAGGGAAAAGGGGCTGGCATTTGAGGAATGCACTTCTGCATGGGCTTAATTTCCCAAAACACAGGGACATTACAAAATGTAGTCAACTACTCTCCCACTGTATTCACAAGAGCATGTTCCTCTCCTTCCCTTTGGTTTAATTCTACATGGCTTACCTCTTCTTTTCTCATTAACTTGATCTTTGTAGCTATCTGTGAGCAAATAGACTCTACAGCAGCTAATAGAGACTAAAACGCTTACCTCTGGAGAATATTCATAGTTGAATAGGAAAATCCAGTAGCCGGAATTTCTGCAAGATTTGATGAGGTACTTTTTCCTAGATAATGTTTAGTTTCTATGATAGGTAAAAAGCTGATGTAAGAGATTTTTATGATGGATTCATCAAAATCATTCTACAGAATGGTTCAGACCTGTTTTGAGTCTGTCATTCTCAGAAAAAAAAATTATTATTAATTTGTTGTAATGGGAAATTATTGATGTTAGAGGTAGCATATTATGGGGAAAAACTGATGATAAACTGTAACATCAGTTTTAACAGTCTATGTTCTTATACAAAACATTTGCACACTTTTCTTGTTTAAAAAAATCCATAAGTAGACTCAATTTTTCAAAACTATATATTGTCTTTCACTTACATGTAGAAATTCTGTACCATCTTTCTCATTTTCACCAAATTGACGAGCATGCAATTTTTACTTTTGAAGTTGGGATAAAGTACTAAAAGCATATTTAAAATTCATTCATAAATTTTACTATTTTTCTGTAGAAAACTATTAACTCTTTTTTCGTTGATTTTATTGCCTCACAGTCAAATCAACTTACTCGCACTTGTTTTCATGGTTCACTGTGCAAGAATGAGCAAAGCTTTCCTTTATCACCCACCCACTTAAAAATTGCTTTGCTTATTAGTCAGTGTAAATTGTTTGCCTACCATAACATAACATATCAGCATGGATGGATTTATTGCTCAATTTCTCTATACTGGTTTTTCTTTTATCCAATAGGAGTGCATCAAAATATTTGTGTTTGCCATGCAATAGAATGAAAACAGACTGTGTTACTGTAGAGTTCCAAGTTCTCTATAATTTAGCAATGTCCTTCCTTTATTTTCTTTTCTCCTGTCTGCTCCCAACATGAATCATTCCCTCAAGCTCATCTGGATCACATTGTTAAGGTGTTGCTTAAACCGAGAATACCTTTCATATTTCTTCAATTGCTATCTCCTCAATATTCTTCTTCGTCTATTTATGTACAAGTAAAACATTTTCTGATGGATCTCTTATAACCTATATCTGAACCATTTACAGAACTTCAATTACTTGAAGATTGATAGTTGATTTGTGCATATTTGGGTACTTTTATTACATTCTTAAGTGATTGCAAATTAACTCTATTCTATCACTGATATCAAATGCTCACTATGTACTCGATACCATAGTATGAACAAAGATGCTAAGAAGAGGAAGACAAAAATTCGTGCTCTTAAAAGTTTGCAGTAACAAATAATTAGTATATGTCATCATCAAAGCAATAAGATAGACTCTAAAACTACTTTTTTTTTTTTTTTTTTTTTTTTTTTTTTTTTTTTTTTTTGTGGCACTGGGAATCAAACTCACAACCTCATACCTGTCAGACAGGCCCTTAAGCCACTGAGACAAACTCCTGGCCCTAGGTTTTGAGGCAGGGTCACACTATGTAGCTCAGGTCGACCTTGTGCTCGCGTTGTAGCCCAAGCCGGCCTGGAACTCACAACGCTCCTCCTACCTCAGCCTCCTGAGTGCTGGGATTAAAGGTGTGCACCACCACACCCAGCTCTCAAAGTATTATTGAAACCCAGAAAAGTATCATAGTGGTCACATGTGAACGTTACCAACATGATGGTATCTGAATTGGGTCATGAAGGATAAATTGCTTGGAACAAAAGGAGAACAAGTAACAAGAGGAAATGGATTTTGAGAGAGGAAGAGAAGAACATGGTACATTTGAGTGACACAGACAAACAAACTTTTATTCACAGTTCTAAAACTCAAAAAGTTTGGAAACTAAACCTTTTTCTTAACTCATCCTACATTGATCCTGATTTGACTTGATCTGAGTTTCTATCTGAGTTTCTAAGAAGAAAATTTCATCTGAACTGACTTGAGATGAGTAATTTTATAATTTCTTAAACCTGTATTTAATATAGTGTTAGCCCAGTCTTCTGATAAATAATCTAAAGTTGAACATCGAGTTGCTTTTAAAAAATCTAAAAAATTCCAAATTCTAAAACACATGTGTTTCTACCACTATTGGATAATAGATTTGGGGAGTACAGGAAGAAATTCCAATGGGTGTTAAGTTGGAGGGGTAAAGATGAAGATGGCAAGATAATTAAGGGTGGGATATGTAACATATTTTATTCCAGGGCTAGTCAGTTTGCGCTTGAACTTACGAACATGAGAAAAAAATCTCAGGAAGACCCCGGATATAGTTTATTTGCAATGTTTATGTCTTAGATTCTCAACACAAACTTATCATAGAGTGTCATACATTCTGGGACTTTTACTGTTTTCATCAAACTGAGCAAGTGCCTCCGTTTCCGTGTGTCTTCATTTAGAGGGTCGCTGTAATGCAGCACATTGTAAAGCACAACTTGCATGTTTAGTTTCGCTACTTAATTACAACACAAGCTACACCAAGAGAACACTTATTGCAATGCATTTAATTGCTCTTGTTTATATATATGTACATATATGTTTGTAGCATTTTATTTGCTTATTAGCTTGCTTAAAACCTTCTTATTCTGAAAGGATTTGAGATAGTCAGGACCATCTCTCAGTAAAATCAGTTTGAATTTTTTTTTTAATTTTAAAAAAGCAAAACAGAAACCAAGGTAGAAGTAATACAGAATTCAAAAAAAAAAAAAAGAGAGAGAAAGAAAGAAATCAATACTAGTTAATATATTACATATTGTTATCTTAGAAGTAGTTGCTCAAGTTATGAAACCTAGGCATAAAAAAAATCAGACAAACAATGACAACACAAACTATTCTTTCCACTGAACTAATAGAGAATTAGTAGTATAGTTATCTATCTTACATACTTATACATACAAACCATTATACATCATATTGAATTTATTACTTAAGTACTACGTTTATAATGCTCTTACTAAGTGACAGAGTCTGTTTCAAATGTTTTACAAAAAATTACAAAATTGCCGTTTAATCTTGGCAACAAAGTCATGCAATTGGTAAAATTATAAAGCCCATTTGTGAACAGGGGAAACTGGTGTTCCGAGAGGTTAATTAACTTGCTTAAAACCATAGAGCCAGCAACCATTTATTTTTCTTATTTGCAGTACTAGGGATTGAACCCAGAGTTTTTACACTGAGTTGTATCCCTGACATTTTAATTTTTATTTTACTTTAAAAGATTTTTTTTAAATTTTAAAATAGTATCTTGCAAAGTCACTAAATTACTCAGTTGAGCTTGAACTTGTGATTCTACTGCCTCGGGCTCTCAGAGCATTGGGATTACAGGTGTGCACCACCATGCCTGACACATCATTTCATTTTAACCCTGCTCCTTTAAGCTACCTTGCCTCCTGATGAATGAACTGCATTCTAAGCATTGCTTAGACAAGTGTCTTGCATAATATGTTGTCAAGATTTTTTTTGATAGACTTGTACACCAGACCCAATATTTTAAAACAATAATTTGTCAGAATGCAGAAGTCTCTTCTTTCTTTTGAGTGTTCATAGTAGCTGATTTAAAATGTCACATTGGGGGAATGTCCATTGAGATAGTGACAGCAACACACACACACACACACACACACACACACACACATATATATATATATATATATATATATATATCAGTAAACATCATATACTCTTGTATGTATTGGCACAATTATTTTTAAATGCATAGACTTGCTTAGCACAAAAAATGAAAGAATGCAGAAAGCATGGAAGCCCTCCCCACAGTTTTCTCCCTTGATTTTATTCCCCTGAGTCATTTGACCACTCTGCACAGTTGGTGCATCTGCACTGACATATGGCTTTGACATGTACATTGACTCACAAATGCACATCCAAAATGGTTTTACACATATGCATATCAAACTGTTGATATGAGTATCAAGTAATTTTACTCTGGGTGACTTAGTAGAATTTGTTCATAAATCAAAATTACAGCTTCCATAAGTGTTACATATTTTACAATTTACATAACAAGAAATAATTTCATTGACAAGAATGAAATACTCACATAATTCCTGCGTGCTTTTAGTTTTGTTATTTATTTTGTTTTTTGTTTCTTTTCTTCTTTCTTCCTTTTTTGGGGGAGACACCGGTGATTGAATCCAGGACCTTCATACTGAGCTATATCCCATCCCTTTCTGTATTACATTGTTTATTTTGAGACACGGTCTTGACAAATTACTAAACTGCCAAGGATGGGCTTGAACTTGTGATCCTGTTACCTCAGCCTTCCACAGTGTTACAATAATAAGAATGAGCCACTCTTACATTTTAAGAAAAAAAAATATTGATGACATTGACATTTTACGTGGCAAAATGGATTATATGAAAGGCATCCTGGGTATTAGAAGAGTTTCTTGTAGTTTAATGTAGGACTTTTCTTTTCCTATCCCTTTCTCCTTCTCTCTCTCTTTTTCTTTCTTTCTTTCTTTTCTTTCTTTCTTTCTTTCTTTCTTTCTTTCTTTCTTTCTTTCTTTCTTTCTTTCTTTTTTCTTTGTTTCTTTCCTTCTTTTATGAGCTGGGATTAAACCCAGGCCCTGCAAGGTAGGCACTATACCACTAAACTACATTCCCACCCAGTGTCCCATTTTAGGACACTTTTAATAGTATAAAAGAAAGAACTTAAAAAACATTTAATTTAACTTACAGATGATGCTATATTGGGAGATGTTAAGAACATCTGTGAGGACAGATATTTAAAGGAGTTAGAAATATATATGAGAGAAATAGCGAAACAGTATTTAGATTGTAAAAATGTTAATTGAATGTGCTAAAGACTTATTAATCAGCACAGCAGTTACTCATAGAAAATGGAAGGAGTAATGACTTGTGTTTTTATAATGTTATATGGCTGCAAAACTAAGATCACACCAAAAATGAAGAATCTTTGTTCGTATATTAGCCAATGCACCTTGTGAGTCTCTTAGAACATTTAATTTCAAAAGTTATGTACTGTTCTTTTAAGGTCACTTTATGTTGTTTTGTTTTAAAGAAAAAGCTTGAAATAAACTATTGCTTATTGTAAACTTGCTATTGATTGGCATTTTATTAATAATTCTCATAATGACTGTGTGAAGAAGGTACAGATTTTATGTCTGTCTCTTTTTTGTGTCAGTTTATCTCTGAACTTGAAAATTTCTGATATCTGATATGACATTTTCTTTTAAAATTTGTCTTGTGTATGACTTCATATTAAAAGAGATGAATTTGAGAAAATAAAAAATTTGAATTTTTATTTCAATTAAATATTTAAAATTAAATTGCAATATTACCATAGTTACCATTCATAAACAAGTGAGTGATTCCTAAATAAGTCAAATTATGAAGATACAACCTTGAGAAATGTGCTGATGAACTACAGTAATAATGACATGCGTCCATAGTTTGTTGCTGTGTCCATCATAGGCATTTGTGAAATGTCTATTCATCAGGCAATACTTAGTGACAATATGTTTAGCCATTATAACAAGGTGTATGCAAATTAGCTTCCCATGAGACTTTGCAACAGACATTTAATTAGCCATACAAAGAAACAGTTAAATATACAAACATACATTATGTTACAGAAAATTGGCTAGTGTGTATTGGTTAGTGTGAAATTTGTGTGCATAATTCCTAAATAGCACCACTTAACAGCATGACATTATCATATGCATATAAATGGAAATTTATAATTTTATTGGAAATTAATTTTGTTGAAATTCTTATGTCTTCCCTTTCTTAATATAAAACCATCAACATATTAAATATCAAAATTTGAGTTTTTTTAGCATTGCATTTGTAAGTTAGGATAGTAAAATGTCAAAACTGAAATATGTATTTATCAACTTTCTGTGAAAAGAAGAAACTCATGAAGTAGTATACATTAGAAAGATAGATGGGGAATGATTATTTATCATTGTACACAAAGAGTGGTATTGAGATACATATAATATTTTTAATGACTACATTTATTGAAAAATACTTTTGTTAAACTTTTCAGTTTCTTTTCTGTCCCTGATATTGACACACATTTCTTAAAAATCACTAGTTATGTTTATAGCTTGAGCTCCTACATGTGAAAGAAATTCTTTCATGAATCTGGGTTTTAAACACTTTTTAATTTGCATTTTCTTGCTTTAAATCATAATGGCATCCTGGAGGGATAAATTCAGATTAATTTTAAAATTTTACATTTCTGTAATCATTACACATTTTCACATCTTTTAAAAAATGTCTTTATTTTCATTATTGAATTTTGTATTTATTATTCACATAATGAATGACATGCAGTGTTAAAAAACATTATTTTCTATCTCATAATATGATAATACAATACTTAAAAATCCATTCAAAATAGTCATTTGTGAAGGATTTAGAAAATAATTACAAGTTATAACAAGGACAGTAGCTCATGATTTCAAGTGAATCTACTGGTTTTGAGTATTAACTCCCAGTTCAGCATAATTAAGAAATTTCTAGTTTTGTAATTTTAAATTTAAATAGGAATCACTTTATTTTTATACAATCAGGAGTTACTAGGTTTAGCAGCTGACCAGCCTGTCTCCCCAAAACCATTTGCATTTCTGAAGCCCCTAGGACAGAAAAGAGTCTTTTAATTGGTGATTCAACTTTAGTAGAAACATGCATTTAGGAAATGAGGCCTACACTGTTGTCTTCACACCAGGCAAACCAGAGCCGGTTGTCATGGTGATCTTCTATAGCATGCTCGAGCCAGTGATGTGGAAAACAAGATGGCTTCGTCATTTATTTAGCCTTAAAGAAAGTTGCAGATATTAACACACGATCATATTGATTTTAAAAATAATTGGTTTTGATACTTATACTACTATATATTAAAAATTTTGCTTTAGATAAAATTTAACTGTCTCCAAAACTTCTTATCTTTGGTTTTCCAAGTTAAAGAAACTATTTTTTTCTTTTAAATGTAAACGCCTTCAAAAACAGTGTCTTTCCATTGAACTGCGCTTCAAGGAGCAGATCAGATTTCAGTTTATGTATGATTTCTATTTATTTTGGATTAGCATGAGGGTTATAGAATGACACATGTTATATGTAGGCTTTATTGTGTAAGATAAGCTGCTTCAGCAATTTCAGTTCTTGTAAAGAATCCCTACATCTGAAAGAGAACCTGAGTTTTCAAATTGGAGGCCAACAAAGTAGGAAAAATGCAGGATTGATCCTAGTCATCTAAAATGAGAAAGAAGCGCCTCATTACTCATAGATGAATTTTCAATGTCCAGATTAAAAGTGGTATAAGCAGAACTGAATGGTTTCTTAATGAATATTTGCACACAAAACAACCTTTTCATTTTGGGCTAATTCTACTTATTTACTTACATTTAACAAAACAAAACTGAGAATCTCTGAAATATTTTGCCAGCATTAGAAGGACAGATGAAAGAGTTAAGATGCCAATGATTTACAAGTCATGAGTTGTTTATGTTACTTTTATAAAAACAAGCACATAGAAAGAAATAAAAGAAAATTTTCCCTAACTTGCAATATATGATTCCTTATATATCTAGTATATTATTTCTTGGTAGGAACTTTGTGATGCTTGTACATATTCCTTTCTTCCTTTCACCCACCTTCTTCCTTATCTCTTCCAGTTTCTCTCTCTCTCTCTCTCTCTCTCTCTCTCTCGCTTTCTCTCATATCTCTCTAACCTTCTCATCTCTCTCCTCTCTCTCTCCATCTCTGTGTCTTTCTCTGTCTCTGTCTCTCTCTCTGTATTAGGGATTGAACCTTGGGGCACTCTGCCACTTAGCTACTCCCATAGCCAAAATAGTACTTTTTTTTGGAAACAGTGTCTTGCTAAATTGTCCAGACTGGCCTGAAATTTGAGATCCTTCTGCTTCCCCCTCTGGAATAGCTGAGATTACACTCCTGTGACCCTGCAGCACCACATCCACTGTTATTTGCTTCGTTGATGACATTTTTAGGAAAGTGGTGATTAAATTAAGTTTTATGTATTTAGCTACACTTTATGTTAATTTACCATCTTGATGACTCACCGAAGCATTCATTAAAGACATTGATATAAACTACTATTAAACTTTAAATGCATCATTTTCCATACTGTCTTTTGGGACACTTGTGTTTTGGGCAAAGTTAAATATGCTTTCTGTGATCAAAGAGTTTAACAGTCCAATTAGTTTGGAAAACCTTGCCTTTTTATCACCCTTTTGGTGATTCAAATGGACTTACATACTAAAGGTACAAAGAAACCCTACAATAAAGGGATCTGTTTTACTCAGTGTTTCTAAAAACTTTTGACCAGGGGATATTTTTTTTTTCACATAATATTGGATTACATTTGTGACACACTAATGTTTTTAGAAAAACAGTTGGGAACCATGGATTTAATGGGAGGGATACTGATGTTGCCCAGGCTCTAGTGTTGTTTTCCTCATGATTCTGGTGAGATCTGTTTGTTTAAATTTAGCACATAGCCTTACCATGTATAATCCTGACTGTGGAGGCTTGCACTGAGTGTGAATAAAAGTTTTCTGCATGGAAGCTCAAGTGCTGCATGATCATTTTCACTCCTGTTTATCATCTTTTCTTCACAAACTCCTTGACAGAAGTGGGAGCAATGTTCAATTTTTTTTAAAGTAGTAAAGAAAATTGAGACTATTTTGTCCCAACATAATTTTTATTTTAGCATTTCTGACTTTAATTACTGTGTTGCTGTGAGCAAAGTAAACTATCCGAGGTAGACAGTTCTGTTAAGGGAACAGGGCCAAGGAAAATTCTTTTTTGCATTAGAGGAGCAATAACTAGTATTAAATTACAATGAGTGATGCAATGATTCGCAGTATTGAAGTTGTCAATATTTGTGTGAAGTCTATCAGCATGTAATATCCTATAACAAAACTTGAACCTTTGGAATTACAAAGTGAACTTAATATTTATTGAAAACAAAAATAATAGTGTTTTTATACATTAGGATCACACCTGCTATCAAGGTTTTGCTGGTTGCTTTTGTGCATGGTATGGATTATTGAGTTTAAATGAGGAATAGTTGTTGCCTTCAGCTAAATAAATTTGGATGTATATCTTTTCAATTTGTTTAAAGAAAAAGACAATCCAATAGTTAACCTTTCTTTTTTAGCCTTTTCTGATATATACTATTTTAAAAATTTGTTCTTTCAACCTTTTTTCTTCAGAATTTATGGCAAAATGAAGTCCTCGGACACAGCTGCCTGCGCTCACACTGGTTGATTTGGGAGGAGCATGAACTCTGAAGATGTCTGGTGATGTCCAGGGGACACGTGTGATTTGGGCGGAAGAGGTGAGATACCTAATTGGCTTTACTGGGAGGTCCAGGAGCTCTTCTCTTCTCCTTGTGTGCCTTGTGAGCATTGAAGTGATTATTGAGCACAGAGGACACAAGGAAGATGAGAAACTGAAGATGAGATACATAAAAGGAATAGAAGACCTCTCAGGGAAGTAGAGAGAAAAGTCAAAGTAAAATCAGCAAGCTTATGAGGGCCAGGGGGAGACAGACACAGCATGAGGTGTGAGAGATAGGAGGAATAATGGCTCACAGACTGGAAGGTAAGTGTTTGCAGAAGCAAATATGCACTTCAGTGTGGAGAGGACTCCCCTGGGTGCTGCTAGTGACTTTTCTCTTGAAGATCAGTAGAAGTATGGCACAAAGGTGTGTCAGTTTATTGCGCATATGCCAGTGTAACATTTTGCCTTTTGTGTTGGCATTTGTCACGTGCTCTGCGTGGGTTATTGTCACAGATAATTCCTACTGACTATTTTGAGTTCCATTATGTTTATCTATGACTCACCTTAAGGCTCAGGAAACAGTAGGGAACCAGGAAAGAAAGATTCTTTTTAACACCTGAGCAGAGCCTATATATGTGCCCAAGTAATACTTTCATGCATGGTTAGATGTTCTTAAAAAAGCTGCCATTTCTCTGATTTCAGTTTCAACTTTTTTTTTTTTTTTTTGGTACCAGGAATTGAACTCAGGGCCTTGTACTTGCCAGGCAGGCACTTGTGTCACTGAGTTATATCCCCAACTCTTTAGCTTTAACTTCTGTACCTTCTACAGTATCACTGACTTTGTCAAACTCTGCATATTTACAATTTTTTCAACATCTCCTTACAGATAAATCTGTTTTTCTAGAGTTATGTTTACTATAAAAGTTTACCAAATATCTGTCAAATGAAGGCAGTAGAAAAACACTATCATTTCTCTTTAACATATGAACTTTGTAGCAAGGCTGTTAATTTTTTTTAAGAAAAACATTAGCCCTTCCCCCCACGCAACTGATGTTTTCCCAGCAGTGAGGAAAATGAGTTATGCACACAACTGTTCAAAGTTACCTCATCACATCAGAATCAGATGGGGGTGGGGAAAGAATTATTTTGCTATGAATAACCAGGAAAAGAGCTTTTACAGGCAATAGTTCAGTGTAAAAACTTGTACTGCAAATGAGTTGGTTTTAGAGAAAAATGAAGAAAAAATGTTAAGTTACTTGTAGAGATAATGTTGTAATAGCTATGCTTAATCTATCTAAATCAAGCCAAATGTATTGCAACTTTTAAATTTTATTTTCCCCAAACTATGTCCACAATTTATTTCTTAAATCTAGTAAAAAATGACCATCATTTCATTTTTGGTAAATATTACTGTTTGAGTTTGTCTTTCGTTTATTTCTTTTTTCAGAACTAAAAAAGAGCATTTTCTTGGGTTTTTAAACGCACTTGTAGTTTGATTACTTGCTTCATGATATCCTAACAAACTTGAAGTCTGACTCAGCTTCACCTGAATGAAACATCCAGCTATAGGTCTAATTAAAAAAGTTGAATGGTATCAATTACATTGAGAAAAATTACTCATTTTATGGCATATGGAAGTAAGAGTCCTCCTAGGAAAATAGGTGAACTTCAAACACAGTTCCTTGGACTTCAATTCAGAGACGGGTGTTTTTCAAACCTTTTAATTTAACTCAAATGCCTTGTATGTCAATGAAATGTGATATTCTTTTTAAAAGCATTAGGTTGAATATAAAGAAACTTTTAAAATCTCTAGAGAAACCTTTCATTAGTGGTTCTTTTTACAACATCTGGCTAGTGATTTTTAATAGGCTTAAATTAGTGTCTTTTTCTTTTCAATTTTCTATGCTAAAACTATTAGGAAGATTACTTGTGGTCTAGAAAACTAAACAAAACTCATAATACAAGTCCTTCTTAATACGTTCTTTGTAATACATTTGGAATATAAAAGCAGTTTTTATGCCCTGAGGAAATTCGAACGCCAAACTGCAAGCAGCTCTCTTCTGCCTGGCTGGGATCCTGGGGTAAAAACTAGCCTAAGAGCTCTTCCCTGTAGGGGCACTGTATGCACCGAGAAGTATGAAAACCTAGCGAAATCTGCTTTCTTAGAAAGTTTCAATCTTCAATCAGTCAATCAGAGAAATGTGGGCAGTAATGCTGACAGAGAACTACAGAGAGTTCAGAATCCATGGGCCAGTGTTCAGTGGGAATATTTTACAGCCATGACAGAGAGAAATGAGTACTGGCAGAAAGAGTGGAAACAAACATACCACAAAGAAGAACAGATGACTTATCATAATAATGAATCATTGGAATCCAGAGCAGTGATTGCCAGCTGGGAAATACAACAAAGTAAGTGTTTATTATATCTCCCAGCCTCCTTTGTGGTTAAGATGGACAGGTGATTTTCAGCCAGTGGAAGGAAAGTAAGCAAAAATGTCACATGGCAGCTTTTGGGAAGCTTCTGTATGAGAGGGATTTGTGAAATACTTTCCTCCTCTTAACTTTTTCTCTCCCAGTTGCCCAGATTGTGGATGTTACCATTTGGACCAATGAAGACAAATCTGATTGGATGTTGGAAAGAAAGTAGCTGGAGTCCTTGATACTGACCAATGCTGCACCATGTTTGCCCCACCTACCCATGTATTTGTTTGGGAGAAGCATACAATTCTATTTCATTTACACCACCACTCTTTTCCCTAACTCCTACCCTGTTTATTTCACTCAATCAAACCTAATTGTAGGTAATAAATGTGGTTGAAATATGGTTTAGGAAAAACTACATAATTGAATTAGAGGACATATACAGATTTTAGTTATTTAATGAAAGTATGTTGAATAAAAAGTTCAAAAATAAAATGTAGATTCTTATTGCTAGAAGTGTTCAAGTGAACTTTCATGTCACTTAATAAGACATGCTGGAGAAGAACCCTTAGCATTTTATTGAGATGTTGAACTAGATGATTACTTTGTGTGTTTTCTATTCTAAGAAAGATAATGGAATCAGGAGATAAATTGAGGTGACTGCATCACTCGCCATCTACTGTAAGAATAATTTTTCAACAAAGAAAGATATTCTTTTATTTTTTTTATTATTTATTTATTTATTTTGCGGCACCAGGGATTGAACTCACAACTTTACAACTGCCAGACAGGTGCTTAAGCCACTGAGCCAAACTCCCAGCCCTAGTTTTCTGAGACAGGGTCGCACTATGTAGCGCAGGCCGGCCTTGTGCTCATGTTGTAGCCCAAGCCGGCCTGGAACTCACAATGCTCCTCCTACCTCAGCCTCCTGAGTGCTGGCATTAAAGGTGTGTGCCACCACGCCTGGCTGAAGAAAGATATTCTTTGTTGCTCCTTGCAAATAACTGACCATGTCCTTGCCACGTGACTGCATCTGGTCATGTAATTTGGAATAGGGTGGCTCCAAGCCAAATTTTTCTTCAAAATATTAGAAATCAGACAAGATCACAACCTTCAATATGCAATTCAACTCATAAGAGAGGTCTTATTTAAGGCAAGCCCAAAGATACAGATTTTAAAGAAAGACGTGACTGAGATTTTCACATGGTTAATGTACACAGGGATCAAGCATAATCCACAGGTAAAATAATAATTGAATTGATTAAAAAAGAAGCAATGCATTCAAGCATGAACAATGTGTCTGGAAGTGATTTAGTTTAATTGTCTTATATGTTTCATATGGTTTTTAGTCTGTTAGTCTGCCTGTTAACCTGTATGTATGATAAGGAAAAATTTTTGAAAGGAGCAAGAGAAAGAGACTTATTTCATACAGGGGAATAAAGACGAGAGTTTCCATACATGTCTCATCAGAAACAGTGTAAGCAAAAGACAAAAAAAAGTGCATTTTAAAAATAAAAACTGTCAAATTACCATCTACAATCTTTTATATAAAGAGTTTTGAAAATATGTCTTCAAAATTTAAAGACAAGATTGATGTGGAAAAGCAAAAGCTAATAATTCACTGTTGATATAACTGCACTATAAAAATGTTAACATTAGCTTTTCTTTATTTTATTTTATTTTATATTTTTTATTTTAGCGGAAAAAAAAACAGAAAAAAAGACATATAAAACAAAAACAACAAGCAAAAGAGACAAACGAACGACTAGAGTAAATACACTACAGTAACATTGCAGATTTACAGAATCGGATGACAGAAACTTGACAATGCTTGCAACATTGCGCATTGTTATCTTTAAAATGGTTACTTACATTAACAGATATAGACATGCAAAATCAATCTAATCATATGAGCAATAATTGTTCTTTCTCAACAACAAATAGATTCAAGAGTGTGTTCATTCTAGTTATCTTACATATACATATATACAAGTTTATGTCTTTTCCTCTTAACATTAGCTTTTCAAAAAGAATGAAAATAACACTATTTAAAAAATTGAATTCACAAAATATAATTTTAATGTTCCATAAATGGAAAATCTGAAAATCTCCCATGGCTTAAAATTTTTAAAAAAATGATTTAAAGCAAAAATAAGAGGAAGATATTTTGAGGTTTCCAAAATATGTAGAAGTAAATAAGTATGAAAGATACATTATAAAAGATAGAAAGGAGAGAGTGGAGGATAGTTATTACATTAAAAGTGAAGTACTGCAATATTATTTGAAGATAAATGCTGAGAAATAAGCAACAAATATTTTGAAACTTAGGCAAACATGAGAAAATGCCCCCAAAAAATAAACAAATAATTGAATCATGAATATAAGCTGGTGTATTAAAAAATATGCAATCAAAAAGTTAGGAACTGAGAAAAGAAGGAATAAAACCAGAATATATAAACAACATTAAAAAATCATAGTCACATGGTTAATTATATCAAATCCAAAAGGTAAACATGCTACTTAAAAAGAAGAGATAGTCAGACTTAATAAATTCAAGTCTTGCTTACACTGTTTATAGAAAAAGCTCTTCAAGTATAAAGATACAGATACATTAAAATGTGGGAAAGGACATACTGTGTTTAAGCTAATTATAAGAAAGGTGGAATATATTGCTAAAGGTGACTACATTAATATCAGAATATATAGATTTTGGACAAGACTATTAGCAGAGAAAAGAAGACTATTTCATATTTGATTATTAAAGACACATCAATCCTAAATATATCTCACAAGAGCATTGGAGAATATGGCTCATTAACTCACATAACTGTGGAAAGAGTTAGGCAATTTATTGTTATAGAGATTTCAATTCTTGTCTCTCAATATTAATAGAATAAATGAACAGAAAATCATTAAGGATAGAGATTATATGAAAAACCCTATCAACCAAGTTGGAACTAAATGATAATTTGTGGAGTATTTAACCAACAATGGCAGAACACATATTCTTAAGTTCTGTGATATACTATTTTAGTAAATGTTCCTTGCATAGTGAACATTTACTAAAATAGTATATCACAGGACAAATAATGAAAAACTTAGAATACTATAAATAATACTTTGACAGCAAATTTATTTTTTTAAAATTCTACAATATTTTGAAAAACTTGGATATTAAATGTCACACTTCTAAATAATTGCTAGGACAAATAAAAATATCAAAATGGAAATTAGAAGCTATTTTGATTGTACTGATGATCAAAATATTATATATAAGATTTGTGTTGTATAGATAAAATAAGATTTTATACATATTATATCATTATTTTCACATCAAAAAAGATGTTTCAAATAAAGTAAATTGTTTTATCTTAAAACTAAAAATGAACAAAATAAACCCAAACAAAATAGAAAGGAAGAAATAATAGAAATAGGGTCACCCATGAATCCAATTGACAATAAACAGAAAATTAAGGAAACAAAATCATGGTTTTCAGAAATGATCAATGACATTGATTAATCTCTATCAAAACTGATAGAAGAAAAAGTCTGAGGGAGACACTTTTCCAATCTAAAGAAAGAGGGTATCATAATTACCAACTTTCCCTAATACATCTGACAAAAAAATGTATTTGAGAAATAACAATAATAAACAAAATCACTTGAAGAACATAAATCATCAAACATAGTACAAAATGAAAATAAAAATAATTACCTAACTGTATTAAAGTAATATTTTTTTTAGCTAAAAATGCTGTCTTAAAATATATCTCCAAACCCAAAGAGCTTCACTGGTGAATTTTATCAAATATCTCAGGAAAATTTAGCAGTAGTCATACACTATCTTTATCATTTATATTATGCTAAGAAACATCCAAATTCATTTTATGAGATCAGTATTGCTTTGGTACTAAAACCAAAACCAGACATTATAAAACCAACCATTTTGATAGATCAGCATCTTTCATAAATGTAGATACAAATATACTCCGAAAAATTTTAGATAATTAAATTAAGAAATATACAAAAATGATAAAATAATACTACAACATAGGGTTTACTGAAGGAATTCAAAGTTGATTCAAAGTTTGGATTTGATATATTAAACAGTAAAAGAAAAACTCTGGGTCATCACCTAGATACAGAAAAACAATTTGACATTCAATACTTATTTAAATAGCAAACTAGAACTGGAAAATAAATTTCTGAATATGGTGAAATTTATAAGAATACTACATTAAAAATCGTACTTAATACTAACAGAGTGAATACTTTCTATCCTGCTTATTTTGAACAAAGGAACAGTGAACATTTTCACTGTTTTTATTCAGTCATGTACTAGAGATCTTAGACAATGCAATAGAGCAAGAAACAAACGTATTTTAGTCTTTTTTTCATTCCACATACTTTTGTATATATAGAATCTTAAATAATTTATAAAATAGCTGCTAGAAATAAAAGATTAATTTATCTAAATACATTCATTTGCATGTATGTATGTATTTGTGTGTCTATGTATGCATAAGTGTGTGTATTACAGATGGCTTGTGGTTATTAATAACAATAACTCAAAAAATCTGATGATAGAGTATCAGACAGTGGTAAAGCATTTGCCTTGTGTGCACAAGGCCCAGGGTTCAAACCCTAGCATTGTACACATGTACACAAAAAGAATTCAGTAGTAATAAGAGAAATAATTCATTTTATTAAAGGGTTTAGATATTTTCAATCAGTGGTACATAAATGGCCAATAAAGACAGAAGGAAATAATTAACATATATTTCCATATAAGATGTCAAAATTAAATACCAAATTAATATATTACTCTAAAGCCTAAAATTTAAGAGACCAACAATTTCAAATGTTTACATATATTTAAGTCAAATTGTGAAATGGTACAAACACTTTGGGAATTGTTAATTTCATATGACTTAAGCAGAGAAATTAGTATAAAATTTGACAGTTTGACATTGTGATACCATACATGCAAAATGGAAAAATTATCTTCAGTGAAACTTATTTACAGATGTGGATTTATTCACCTTAGATATTGGCAATTTGTGTCAACTCTTTCTTTTATGTTGGCTAACACAGTTTAGAGGTTTATCAAATTTATTAGTCTTGTTAAGTAAACAGCTTTTGGGCTCATTGATTTATTCTGTTATATTGCTGATTACAATTTCATTGATTCTTGTTCTAAATATTGTAATATCTTTTCTTCTGGTTAGGCCTGATTTGTTTTTTTCTCTAGTCTCCTAAAATGAAACTTAGTTTATTGATCTTATACCATTTTTTTGTTCATTTGTTTCTAACATATTCACTTATTGGTATGCTTAGATTTTTCTTTCATCACTAATTTTGTCTTCAAATTTTGGTAAGATTTTATTTGGTTAAAAAATGTAATGTCTCTTGGAGCTTCTTGTTTGATGTATGGGTTATTTGGAAGGATGTTTGACCTCCAATCTGAAAAATGTTCATCTGTCTTTCTGTTATTGATTTGTGCTTTAACTCTATCATTATCAGACCACATAATTTGCAATATGACTGTACTTTCAAATAAGTGTTTCATCTGTTAGTGTGGCTTATCTTAGTAAGCATTCCATGTGAGTTTGAGAAGAATGTGTATTTTGCTGCTACTCAAGGAAATTTTCAAACTGATTGATGGTGCTGTTCAGGTAAACTATATCCTGACTGATTTTCTGCCTGTTTGATAAATCAGTTACTGAAAGAGGACTGTTGAAATTGCTAATATGATAGTGGCCCTGTCTATTTCTACTTTCATTTTTTATCAGTTTTGGCCTTATAGTTTGATGTTCTACTGTTAGCTGTTATACATTTACTGTATTACATCTTCTTGGAGAATTGATCCATTTACTATTATAATGCATCTTTTAATCCCTCATAATTTTCCTCTTTATGAAAACTGCTTTTTTTCCAACGCTTCTTTTAATTACTGTTAGGAAGATATGTCTTTATCCATTTGCTTCTACTCTCTCTGAGTCTATATATTAAAATAGTCTTCTTATAGATGATACACAGTTAGACGTTTTTAAAATATTTTCTGACAATGTCTGTCTTTAAATTGATATATTTAGATTGTTCACAGTTAAAGTAATTCATACAATATTTGTATTAATATAAGCAATGATTGTAACTGTTTTCTATTTGTTGCTAATAATTTAACTGAACGTTTAAGATAATTTTATTGTATCTCTTCACTTAGCATATGAGTTATAGTTTTCCTCAAAAATGTACTGCTTGTGCTGTAATTCATAATATATATTTTAAATTAATGAAAGTTTACTTTCAACTAATGCTATGCTACTTCCTAGGTGATACTAGTCATTGATAAAATAATATTTTTCTCCATTACTCCTTCTTGTGCTTTGTGACATTGTTGTCTTTTATTTATTCATACTTTATAACTATTAATGTTTTGTGACTATTATTGATTTGAAAAATTGTCTTACAGATCAATTAAAATAAGAAAAGTACATAATATATTTTATTCTATCATTATTTCTTTTCCTATGTTCTTTTTTTAATGTTGATTCAAATTTCTAGACTATTTTTTTTCCTTTTGTTTCATTTTCATGAAATTTTTAAATGTCTTGCAGGGCTGGTCTTTTGGGGATCAACTCTCTGAGATTTTGTTTGTCTGCCTGTGTTTTTAATCTTCCCTCACTTTTGAAGGGTGATTTTCCTGGACATGGAATTCTCGATTGAGGGCTTCAGTTGTGGGTTTGCTAATCGTGCCCAAGACCGGGGGGTTGATCCCAACACTGCCAAAATAAAATAAAAATAAATAAATAAAATAACTCAACTCAAAGGTTTAATTCTACGCTTTCTATCAAGAAGTCCATAATAATTCATAAGCTTAAGTCTCTACAGGTAATGTGTTTCCCTCCAGCCAGTGTCTTTTTTTAAGATTTTCTCTTGCCTTCGTGCTATTTCAAGATGTGGGATTTTATTGCTGTTGTTATTTACACTGCTTGGTTTTCTAAACTTCCTAAATTTGTGGTCTGTGTCTGTCATTACTTTTGGAAAATACTTGACCATCATTGCTTCAAGGATTTCTTTGGTTCCTTCTTCTTTTTCTAATAACCTAGTTAAAAACAAATCATGGAATTCACATTCTGTGCTTCCTCCATTGGAGCAGGACAGCTGTGCCTCAAAGAGGAGTGTAAGAACACATGCCTCTGGAAATGACTGGAATGACTGGAAACCCAAGACCCAGAACAACAACTTGTCCCCAGTGCATGGGTTCACACATGCCTTTGGAGGGCTGAGTAATCAGCGAGACTAGCAACATGGACACATCTGAAGCAGCGGTGAGGAGCCAGCAGTTGGACTTGAACTCCACCAACAGAAGGCCAGTCCCATCCCCCACATCCAGAAACCAAGATCATCACCACAGCCCAGTACCAAAGAATTGGGAGCTGAGCCAAATGGTAATTTTTCACCTTTTACAAATTGGGAAGGTAGGTTCATGGGATGACTATAAAGAATCACCTACATCTAGAGGACATCCCTGAAGAGCAGACATCTCCTAGGAAGGCTTCAATACCAGTGATAAAGCTATGTATCATAAGAAGTTGGCAAGCATCAACATAGCAAAATAAAGGGAAATAGAAAATGACAAGATGCAGAAGCAAAATGCAAGCCCAGGGCCCCAGGCTACCCAGGACAAGCCCAGAACTCAGTGAGATAGATGAAATTGGAAGTCAAACACTGGAACTTTCTGAAATGATAGCAACAGAAGTGAAAAAACAAGTGGAAAAAACTACACAGAAATTAGTCTATCAGATCAAAAAAAGCTTAAAATCAAAGATATTAGAGAAGACACAGATAAAAGAATAGATGAGGCTAGAAAATTATGGAAACAAAGTACACCCAACATAGAAAAGTACTGAGATCTGTGAAATAGATTCAAACAAATCCAAGAGATTAAAATGTCCATTGCAAGTATAAGCAACAGATTGAACAAAGGAGAGGATAGAATTTCAGAGTTTGAAGATAGAATTATATCTAGTGATAATGAAAAGAAAGATGTCTTAAAACTAGCAAGAGACCATGAAAAATCAATCCAAGAACTACAAGACAAAGCAAAGAAGAATAACGTAAAATTAATTTGGAACAATAAGAAAGCTGGAGACAGCACACGTGCTATAAAAACTCTTCACAGAAATAACAGCAACTGTTACCAAGTGTGGATAAAGAATTTGACATACAAATAAATGAAGCATATAGAACTCCAAATAGCTATGACCAAAATAAAACTACACCAATTCATATAATAATCAAGATTCCAGCAATTCAGCACAAGGAAAGAATATTAAGAGCTGTTAGAGAAAAGAAACAGATCACTTACAAAGGAAAGACATCTGAATCACAGCAGACTTCTCAACACAAATGCTGAGGTCAAGAAGAGCTTGAAGTGAAGTATGAAAAGTTCTGAAAGAAAACAACTTCCAACCCAGGTCGATGTACCTTGATAAACTGTCTTTCAAAATTAATGGAAAAATAAGATATTTATATGATGAAGAACAACTGAAGAAATTTATGACTGCCAAACCAACCCTACAAAGAGTACTGAAAGATATTCTAGACAGAGATAAAAAGTGACCACAATTTCAAGAACAACACAGAAAAAAACAACAGGCAGGGCAAGCAATTAAATACAGGGTAAAAGCAGGGAACCAAAAGCAAGAAAATACCATGACAAAGAAAAGTCAATGCATATCACCTATAACCATCATTATAAATGGCCTCATTACACCAATTAAAAGAAATAGACTAGCAGAATGGATTGAGAAACAAGATCAACAATATGCTGGATGCAAGAAACACAGTTTATTAAAAAAAACTCATAGACTGAAAGTCAAATGATGGAAAACAATTTTCTATGCAACAAGAACTATGAAAAAAGCAGAGGCAGCTATTGTGTTTGCAGACAATGTGAACTTCAAACCAAGAATGATCAAAAGAGACAAAGAAGACATACTTGATAGGAGAAAGCTTCAATAGGAAGACATAATAGTCATAAATATGTATGCACGAAACATAGGAGCACCCAACTATATAAGACCATTATAAATAGACATAAAAAATCAAATAAGCAATGACACAATTGTAATGGGAGACCTCAATGCCCCAGTATCACAAAGAGATAGATCAAATAGATAAAAACTCAGCGCTATAGGCAGCTGTAAGGGCTGTGGCAATTAGAGCAAGAATTAAGGCTCAGGCGTTGATGTATGATGTGTTAGTAGATTCAATGATCAGGTCTTTAGAGTAAAATCCTGTTAGAAAGGGTATACCTATTAAGGCTAGTAAATGTTTTCTGAGTGTTCCACCCATCATCAGAATACACATTCTTCTCAGCTGCACATGGAGCATTCTCTAAAATAAACCATATACTAGCCCACAGAACATGCTTAAGTAAATGCAACGGAATTGAAATTATCTGATGTATATTATCTGACTAATGAAAATGAAAATTAATGGCAAAAGAAACTGTAAAAGCTCTATAAACACATGGAAATTAAATAACACCCTCCTAAACAACCAATGGGTCACAGATGAAATAAAGGAAGAAATTAAACAGTATCTACAACTAAATAAGAGTGCAGATACCATATATTGGAACTCATGGAACATGAAGAAAAGTAGCCCTAAGAGGGAAATGTATACCAGTGAATTCTCACATCACGAAAACAAAACAAGCACAAATAAACAGCCTAATATTATACCTCAAACTTCTAGAAAAAGATCAAGACACACCCAAAACCCATACAAGTGGGCCAAGGATTTAGCTCAGTGGCTCATGCGCTAGCCTGGTAAATGCAAGGTCCTGAGTTTAATCCCCAATACCAAAAACAAACAAACAAACCATGCAAGGGAAAATATAATAAAGATCAGAGCAGAAATTAGCACAATAGGAACCAAGAAAACAATACAAAGAATTAATGAATTGAAGAGTTAGTTCTTTGAAAGAATAAAATTGATAAACCCTTAGCAATCTTATCAAAAAAAGGAAACACGAGACTCAAGTTCATGCACTGAGGAATGAAAAGTATGAAGTCACTACAGATCCTGTGGAAATTCAGAAGATCATCAATACCTACTTCAAAAATCTTTACTCTCATAGGATGGAAAACAAAGATGAAATGGACAGATTCCTAGATACATATGAATTTCCAAAGCTGAATCAAGAAGATATAAACATTCTGAATAGCCCAATATCAGTTAATGAGATTGAAAATGTAATTAAAACTTAACAACAACAACAACAACAAAGCCCAGGTTCTGATGGATTTACTCCTGAATTCTACAAGATATTTAGAGAAGATTTAGAGGATTTAATGCCAATACTCCTTAAACTCCCTAATAAAGTTGAAAGGGAAGCAGTACTCCCTAACTCTACTGGAGGCAAGTATTACCCTGATACCAAAACTAGAGAAAGCCCCAACCAAAAAAGAGAACCACAGGCCAATCTCCCTAGTGAACATAGATTTAAAAATCTTCAATAAGATACTAGCAACCAGAATGTAGCAAATCATCAAGAAGATTATACACCACAACAAGTGGGATTCATCCTAGGAATGTATGGCTGGTTCAACATATACAAATCAATAAATGCAATACATCATATCAACAGGGACAAAGACAAAAATCACATTATCCTCTCAATAGATACAGAAAAAGCTTTTGAAAAAGTCCAGTCCTCATTCATGATAAACCACTTATAGTAAGTCAGAAAAGATGGTTTTACCTCAATGTGATAAAAACCATCTATGATAAACAAACAGCCAACCTCGTATTATATGCACAAAAACTTAAAGCTTTCACTCTAAAATCAGGAACAAGACAAGAATGTCCACTATGACCACTCCTATTCAATACAGTTCTGGAAACATTAGCCAGAACAAATAGACAAAATATAGAAAAAATAATAATACTCTACATAGAAGACCCCAAAAACTCCACCAAAAGACTAATAGAGTTAATAACCAAATTCAGTAGCACAGCTAGACACACAGACAAAACTCTCAAAAATCAACAGCATCCTTGTAGACAAACAACAGCCTGACTGAGAGAGGAATTAGGGAAACAACACCCTTCATAATAACATCCAGAAAAGTAAAATACTTAGGAATAAATCTGACAAAGGAAGAAAAGTCATCGAAAATTACAATACTCTGAAAAAGGAGATCAAGGAAGATACCAGAAAACTTAAAGATATCCCTTGCTTATGGGCAGGAGGAACCATCAGTGAAAATGGCTATACTCCTGAAATTGTTGTACAGATTTAATGCAATCCCAATCATAATACTTTTAATATACCTCACAAAACTAGAGAAAATATTCTTAAAATTTATCTTAAAGCAGAAGAGACTGAGAATAGCAAAGGCAATCCTGGACAACCAAGACAAAGCAGGAGGCATCATAATCCCTGTCTTGAAAATATACTACAAAGCTACTGTGATAAAATCAGCATGGTTCTGGCTAAAAAACGGACATGAAGATCAGCAGAATAGATTAGATAATGCAGATACAACTACAAAGACATTCAGCCACCTTATCTTTGACAAAGGAATCAAACATTTTCAGTGGAAGAAAGATAGCCTCCTTAATAAATGGTGCTGAAATAATTGGCTCTCTACATGCTGAAGACTAGAAGTAGACCCATGTCTATCACCATGCAGCAAGCTAAAGTTAAAATGGATCAAAGATCTAAACAGTCAAACAGAAACACCAAATCTAGTGCAAGAGAATGTAGGTAGAAATTTGAAGACATAGGTGTAAGCAGAGACTTCACGAACAAAACCAAAACAGCATGAGAAACACTTCAAAGAATCAACAACTGGGATCTCATCTTACTAAAAAGCTTTTTCACAACAAAAGAAATCATCAACAGAGTTCAAAGACAACCCACAAAATGGAAAAAAATGTTAGCCAACTGTCTCAGATACAGAGACTTATACCTAGAACACATAAATAACTGAAAATAATCAGACCCCTCAAATTCAAAGGCTCAATCTAAAATGGGCAACTAAGATAAACATACACTTCTCAGATGAAGAAATACAAATAGCAAGTAAATATATGAAAAAATGTTCAATATCATTGGTCATTCAAGAGATGGAAATTTCAATACTGAGCTTTCATCTCATCTCAGTAAGAATGGCTATCATCAAGAAATCAACCAATGACAAATGCTAGAGGGGCTGTGGGGAGAAGAAACAGTTCTCCACTGTTGGTGGGAATGTGGACTGGTGCAACCACGATGAAAATCAGTGTGGAGTTTCCTCAAACAACTAGGATTAGAGCTTCCATTTGACCCAGTTATTGCCCTTCCAAGTATCATCCCAGAAGAATTAAAACATCATCCACAGTGATATATGTGCACCTATATAGCAGCACAACTTGTATCAGCTAAATCTTGTAAAAAACCCAAATGCCCACCAACTGAAGAAATGATAAAAAAGATGTGGTATTTTTATACAATGGAGTACTACTTAGCTATAAAGAAGGATAATTTTGAGATTCTTATAGGTAAATGGATGCAACTTGAGACCATACTCAGAATGAAATGAATCAAGCTCACATATATAAACATCATATTTTCTCCCTAGTGTAGGAAACTGAAAGAGTAAATAAACTCTAAAATATGTAATAGATACTGTGAAATTGGAAGAAACTGTTCAAAATGAAAGAGAAGCAGAAATGGGGGAAAGGAGTAAAAAAAAAAATATATATATATATGTATATATATATATATATACACACACACACACGCAAAAGAGTTAAGATAGTATACTACTAATTGATATTAGCTCACTAGAATCAAAGATTTGTGTCTATATTGTTTGATTATTTTTTCATGCCTATATCTTGTACTATGAGCAGCTACTTTGAAGACAATACACAATGTACTAACTGTTCTACAATCTTGTTTTGAAATTTTGTACCATTGTTTTTATTTTTTTTCTTTAAAATAATTATCTTGGTTACTTTTCTCTCATTGCTGGGATGAAATACCCAACTCCAAAAATTAAGGAAGGAAAAGTTTATTTAGCTCACAGTTTGTAGAGGTTTCAGTCCATAATCAGCTGGCTCCAAAGCAGAGCGGCATGGCACAGGGCAACACTTCAAGACAGCAGAAGACAGCAAAAGCAACAACAAGAATGGGTGTGTGGGGTGAGAAATCTCTTCTCTTTCCTTATATTGTATGCAGGCTCTTTTCCCTAGGGAGAGTGTAGCACTCACACTGTCTCTCTGCTCTCCTCTTCCACAGACTCAGGATGCTTGCAAAGGACCCTGACTCCTTGCTGAGTCACTTAGTTAAACTTCTAAACTTCTCAAATTGACACGCTGCATCAACTATTACAATAAATAAAAAAGGTGCAGCATTTTATGTTTCGCACAATTATTTCTCTCTCTTTTTCTTTTACCACTGGAAGGTTATTTTGATCTATCACAAGCTTATGTTAACTCTGATGAGGTCAAAGATGCTCTTTGTTTCTTTCATGCTGTCTTTGATTTCTGCATTTCTTTAAGATTATTTAAACTTGTATATCTCTGTTTTCATTATCTATCTAGTCTTTCATGTCCCATTAGAGCACTTGATATATTAATCCTAGTTATTTTAAATTCTCTAATATTTACAACATTTGTGTCACATCTAGTTATAGTTATTATTTTGTCTCTTTAGGCTGAGATTTTTTTCTTGCCTGCTACTATGCCTCACAATTTTGTTCTTGAAAGTCATCTTTTGTATGGGATAATAGTAAGTGAAGTACATGAAATTATGCTATGTGCAAACATTTTTGATAATATATCTAGGAAACGGGCTGTGTTTAAAGTTTACTGTTGGTACTAGGTGCTTTAAATTACTTCAAGTGAACTTGTTTTAGTCTCTGATTGACTTTGGACATACCTAAGAACGCCTCACCAAATATAATCTGTGCCTGACAAATCTTTCAGCTGTAATACATTATTATTGTGCTGAAGTCTTCTTATTGTGGCAGTTAAGGTGTAAGATTTGATTATTGTTGCTTGAATTCAGTGTGCCCATATCTTGGAGCTGTGATATTTACATACACTTTTCCAGCCACCTGCTGACTTCTCTGGCTGCAGGATTTCCAGTGTACTTGTTTGAAGCCCTGTGGTCCACCAGGTAGAAGAGTAAGCTTGTGGAGGAGAGTAGTGGAAAGAATTTCCCTCACCAGGCAAAAATTAAGATCTGAAAATACCTTTTCCCCTGGAGAGTCTACTTTTATCATGATAGAGCTTTGGGTGTGCTTAGGAATGACTACTCTTCCTTATATTTGCAAGGCCCATAAGGGAATCTTTCTCTTATCTTTATCATGAGAAGCTCGTAGAATTGAAGACCCCTAAGACTTCAGTCACTAGGTGTTTTCACTATCATATCCACAGTCAAGCTTCCAGTAAATCCTCACTAATCATTTCAGTGTGTTACCGCCATATATTTCTGGAAGTGATGTTCTAGATGACCATATCTCAGATGTGTCTCTTTGAATGTGCTTGGTGCTCTGAATTTTTGTGTATTGTTTGCCCTGGGACTTCGGTTTTCCAGTGACCAAAGTCATACATATTCAGTTTGTTCTAACTCTTTCTTATAAGAATGATAGTAGTGAAGTCCAATCCTTTTACATATGAGGGCTAAAATCAGAAATTCACAAATCTAGAGTAATTTTGTTTATAATTTCTTTTTGTACAGGAGATCGAACTTACAGTGTCACATTTGCCAGGCAGGCGCTTATTTGACTGGGTTAAATCCCTGGCCATTTGTTTATAATTTTCAAACTGGGAAACAGCCCAAATATCCATCAACATTTGAGTGGATCAACAGACTTTGGTATATCCATGTAGTGAATTACTACTTGGCTTTAAAAGATGCAACAACATTTTCATAACTTAAAGGAGTTAGATATAAAAATGTGCACCATATATGTTTTCATTTGTTCAGAATTCTAGCACAGGCAAAATTACTTACAGATTCGGAAAGTAGATCAGTGTTATGTGTGGCAAAGGACAGACGTTTGATTGCAAAGGAGCAGTGAAAATTTTTTGAGGCAAAGGGAAATCTTGATTGTGGTTTAGTTATGTGAATATATGCTTTTGCCAAAGCCCATAACACTGGATTAAAAAGGCTATTATATTTTATTGTATATAAATGGTAGTCGAAGTTGATTATAAGTTTTTGAAAAATATAACTTAAAATGGTATTCCATTTATTAACAGTAAATTATTTAAAAATGACATTTTACATACATTACTCATTTTATCACCCAAACAACCAAATATCTAGGAATAAATACTGTTTGAGTGGAATATTTCTGCACTGACATTTGTAAAAGCATAGTACCTAAATAAATGAAGGGATACTCTACATTTAAGGACTGGATGATTCAGTGTTATAAACATGACAATTATCTCCCCACTAATCCATAGATCCACTGCAGTTCATTCAAAATCTCAGCAGATAATTTTGTAGAAAATGAGAAATACATGAAAAATTTACATCAAAATGCGAAAGACAGAAAAGAGTAGCCTAGTCCTTAGAAAGAGTAAGACCAACAAGAGGCAGCTTGTGTGACTTTATATCTAGCTTTAAAAGTTAAAATAATTAATTAAAATAATGTGAATCTGACCAAGGAAAGAGATCCACACATGTATGGATCCTGGTGTATGACAAACTTTTCACAATTCAATGAGAAAAATGATGCAGTACCAACTGGATATTCAAATTGGGGGAAATTCATGTATTAAATAATTCCATACCAGTCATAGATATATTTGCTTACCACAAATCACAAGTGTTTATAAGAGAAAATGGAAAGAAAAGCTTTTAATTTATTTGATAGAGGCAGACTTTTGAGAGAGGACAATATAAAAAGCAAATAATAGAGAGAGATAATTAGTTTGCCACACACACACAGTTACATACACACACTCAAAAGTATACTTTTCTACAGAATATATCAAAAAATCCAAAGAATAGAAAATAGCAGACAGTGCAATTAAAAATCAAGTGCATGAAGTGCACCAAGTTGAATATAAAGCACCTTAAAAGTTCTTCCACACCATTAATCATCAGAAAAATCCAAATAATAACAATTTTGAGAATCTAATATGTAATATTCACTGAAGTGACTAAAATTAAAATGAACAAATGAAAAGACTGGGCAAAACCAAATGTAGGCACACATGTAGAGAAACTGGAACTCTAACTGATGACAGGAATTTAAATTGATGCAACTACTTTGGAAAACTCCTTGAAATTAACTGCTAAAGCTAATTATACTTATATTCTTTGACTTAGAATTTTCACTTCTTAATATAGTTCTACTAGAAATGTGTCCATGTACATTTTTTTTGTGTGTGTTATTGTGTGTATTTAGTAATGTTCATGGCTATGTCAACAGTATTATCAGGAAACTGAACTTAGTACCAGCATACACTGAACAGTCCAATGAATGAATATCTTTTGATATAATCAAACAATGGAACGTGCCACATGGATTTAATTCATAATTATTCTATTGTATGAAAGGAATCAGGCACACAAAGATACACACTGTACGATTCCATTTATATGAAGCTCAAATACAGACATAAATCCTTGTGGTAGACTTCAGAGTAGTCACTTGGGTAGTGGGTATAAAGATGGTTTTCTTTTTGTTCTGGTAATCTCCTGTTTCTTCAAAGTGGTGTTAGAGCATTATGTTCAGTTAAAAATTATGATGCTGTACATGTAAGTTTTATGCACTTATGCTGCAATATGAAAAGTTTATTAAAAGTATGGTTTACGAGATAAATATGTGGACAAAATGTTAAGAGGAATTAAGAATCTGAGGGTGGAGTGAGAGAAGAGAGAGGGTATGAGAATCTGATTATGAATGTGAGTTGAAATCCAAAGATACCATCTTAGAGTTTTCAATTAACATCGATTGCTCATATTTGTAAGCCATTTAAAAATTTTCACACTAAACAGAACAGGTGGAGTTGGCAATGATCAACTATTACAGGACTAATTTTTCAGGACTGTCAGCAATGACTTTTTCTTCAAAATCTTGGTCTTCTATGATGTTTCAGAATTTATGAGACTGTAACTGTATTCTGGAATGGTGTTTCTGAGAAATGCCTGTCAGGTGCATGCTAAAACTACATGTGAAATTTCTGTTCACTTAATGTATCTAACCAAACTTTGTCAAAATTCCTACATCTCTACCTTTGTTATACTGCAAAGGAACTAGTGAAACTGCAGTATGTGCCTTTCAAATTGAGGACACTGTCAGTTTTCTATTTTTTAAAGTAAGACTGTATAAATAGATCAATATTTATTTTATTACTTACTTATAGCAAATTTAACTCCAAAGTCAAGCTCAATTTCTTTCTCTGTCATGTTCTGTCCATTTAATAGCTCCAATCATTTGAAGTCAGTGTGAGAAAGTAGAGCTCCACAAATTATAAGAGCTCATAATGTTTAGATGTTCATAGATCTTCATTTAAAAAATTGGTATAACATTGATGATCTTTACTTTGTGAATCAGCACTTAATTATTGTATTTGTCAGGATATGAAAATGGCTCTGTTAAGATAAATAAGATATCTCAATAAGGTATCTCAGTGTCTTCACACAATAAAATTATCTTTCTCACTCATAATTCAGATCTAAGTCTTTTCTTCAAAATAGTACATGTATCGTGTATTTTTTTCTCAAAGAACTTCTAACCAATTAAAACTTGTAGAGAGAAAAGTATGTGCTTATTTCCACCTTTTAAAATATGGCTTCATATGTTAAATGGATAATATGTAAATATATCTTCCCTATTAATTCCTTCCATTTTTCCTGTCTTTTTCCTCCTAGTTCTTTAAGTTATCATCTTTCCCTTAAATTATATTTACTGTCACAAGTTTTTATTACTTTTTTCATAACCAAGTTTTCCATGATTGATTATTGTTAAAGACCTCTTAGCAGTACAGACAAATGTAAACAAAATACGTTTATTTAAACAACACACAGGAGATAATTAGCTAATGTGTACAGGTGGTAATGACAGACTTTTGGAAGATAGCAAATAACAGTGTGTGGAAATTAGTTTTTCTTTCAGCTAGGATGATTTGACAATCTTTGCCAGAACATGTAAAAATTTTATGATGAGTAGCTAAGCAACATATTAGCCAATTCTGGAATATTTGCGTACTGTAGAGTTCTTTTTTGAGATTGTATTGATGAGGCTAAATATATTAAGTAATAAAGTACTTTTGGGTCTTTTGCTAATTTTTATTTGACTTTCTTCTTATCAAATCAGCAGAGAAAGGAGCTCGAGTTTGATAATTCTGAGACAGTGTGAAGATAAGGCTCAACCAGGCTGATGCCTTATTGTCTAATGACAATAGATCCATCTGTCTCTAGGAGATGAGTGGATGGAAGATTCTAAACCACGGAGTAAGTAGGAGATTTGGAAAACTTATTTTTACTTTGGTTATCTGTGGGTGCTTTCATTATTTAAGATGGGAATTTTTGTTACTTTCCCCAATATATATGTATCAGGGTCCAGTAATAGTTATTCCCAACATTGCAAAGATGAGCAAAAACAACTTTTAAGCTCTTGAATATTATTAGCCTTGTTAAACTATGCTCCATTAATTGAATTGGGGTCTGTGCACATAAAAGAAAACTTCAATTTTGAATTTTGCTAATAGGATCTGTCAAAAATCCTGTTTGTATTATATTCAAAGTCAAGAACATGAAGGTATTAGGAACTGAGACTATTAAAAAGATTTTATATTCTTATTTATTTATGTTTTTATGTTTGCAGTACATGTTTACATTTCTTGTGTAGAGTTGATAACTGCATGTAAGATTTTATGTTCTTTTAACTTAATATAAATCTTATAGAACAATAATATTTATGCCTTTCATGGCATTAATTCCTTTTCATTATATAGAAAATGAAATGAATTTGCAAACGTAAGTATTTTGCCTAAGGTCTCTCTCACTCAACTATTAAGGCTTTGACTCCTAATTCCATATTTACTCAAGTATAGTACATTAAACAAAAGTATGAGTAAATAAAGAGATGGAGAAGAGGAGGAAGGGATAAAGCAGTAAAAGAAAAGATAAAAGGTAAAAGAAAAATAAACAGTCACAGCCTTCTACTTTGCAGACAGTATTTGCTTAGCAGTCAAAAAGGACTGGGATGTCATTGGAACCCCCTATTCAGTCTCACTCCTTATGTCATTTTAGCCTCAAAACAAATTGAGAAATTAAGGCACTTTCCGGAGCATTGAAAGATAAAATAGTTTAACCAGATTACGTGACTAGTAACTGGGATAACTGAACCAGAGTGCAAATCTTCTGATTAAGTCAACCACTGTTATGTGTTGCCTTGCTGGAACAACGTAACAAAACGCGTATGTGTGGGTATATTCATACAGATCCCCTGCTGCAGTTTGGGTGTCCACAAGGGCTCCTGTGATTAGAGATTTTTGCCTCAAGGTGGTCTTTGGGAGGTGTTGTGGAATCTTTAAAAAGTAAGGCATTGTGGGAGGTCCTTAGGTGTTTTAAAAACACTTTTCTGCAATCTCTAACCTTGTCACAAGAGGGCTTCTATTTAAGAGCAACTGTGTGCCTACCCAGATTTCTCTCCTCACTGGCTTTGAATATAATCATGTTCCTGCCTGTGTTTCTGCCATTGCTATCTGCCTAGATGGTGGTGCAACCAAGGGCAGTCCTGGCCACAGAGCTGCACTATGTCGTTTGGACTTTGAGCCACCTAAACTGTGAGTTTATGAACCTATGTTCTTCATTAGTTAGCCTGTCTCAGGTATTTCATTATAGTGATTAAAATATAACTGATGCACAATTCTGAATGTCTGTAGGTAGGAGAATGGTAAGGCAATGAATGTTTATATGAGGACCTTAAACACATCAATGTAAATATCAAAAATTCTACATTAAAATGGATACTGTTTATTTTTAAATGCATTTCCTGATATTCAGTCATAATATATACATATATATAATTTGAATATCATTTATTCATTTTTTTCGTTCATTTTTTACTAATTTAATTCAAATAATATTTGTATAGCTAGCATATGCAAGTTTCTTAAAAGTGAATCATTACAGGTTCTTGCCACACATTTACATAGTGAGCTGAAATGGCTATAAGAAATTAATATAAACTTAGAGCAACAATGACCATAAAAGAAGCATAGGTAACAATCTATACTTAGAAGATCTGAGGAGTAGAGTGGTTTCTGCTTCAGGTTTCAGTTAGTGGATAATTAATAAAATGAAGTAAACCTCCTTATGTGTGGGGGATACATCCAAGACCTCTTAGCATATGCCTGAAACCATGGGTACTACAGAACCCTGTATATAGTACATTTTTCCATATATATACATGATAAAATTTAATTTATAAATCTTGTAAGTCAGAGATTAAAAACAATATTTAATAAAAAGTAGAATAATTATAATTATATACTCTAATAAAAGTTATATGATTTTTTTTCTCTCAAAGTATCTTATTGTACTTTAAACTTTATGTTTAAAGGAAACAGTTTACAGGTTTTCCTTACATATTTAAATTTTCATTGTCAACATTCTTATTCCTTAGGCCTACTATTAAGTGAAATTAGGGTTACTTGAACTCTACCATGGTAATAAGCCATGGTCTATTTGATAGTCAAGATAGGCTACTGAGTGACTAACTGGTGGGTAGCATATAGAGCACGGATACTCTAGACAAAGAGCTAAAGAATGATTTAACTCTTTGTGGGACAAAGTGGGCTGGTAAGAGATTTTATCACACTACTCAGAATGCTATGCATCTTAAAACTTGTGAGTTGTTTATTTCTGGAATTTATTCCAGACTCTAACTCAGTGTGCTTCATTTGCTTCTGCTGCATAGAGCTTCATAGAAACTTCTAATCTTTTTTCTTCCACCTGCTTTCCTCACTTAGTTTACGTTCCTGCTAGTCAAAAAGGTATGAACCCCAATTACTGATGTAATTGAAGTTATTTTCTGAAGATGGTTCTTAGCCTTCACAAAATGTTTATAGGAATAATAAGATTGGGCTGGACTTAGGTCAGGGTTGCTTATAAACATTTCATATTCAATATTCTTAGTATCAGTGGTGTTAACTTGCATAAGGTAACAACTAAATCTAGGAGAAAAATATTACTTAATATCTTATTGCCTTGAATTGATTTTTATCATTTCTTTTCTGTTGTCTCTGAATTTTGATTTATAAAATGGAACCAATATTTCTTTTTCCTATATTTATTTCTCTCTACATATAATACATATACATTAATGTATATATACATCTTTTTCTATATATAATAAATTTAGATGTCTCTGTGTGTGTGAGTTATTTCTCTTGAAAGTCAAAAGACCATGCCTGACCTGTTCAAATGAGGTTTCATTTAAAAACCAGCAGCAGTTCCCAGATAGAATTCTAAGTATCTGACAAGAATTAGGAAGTTTTCTTGAAATTAATCAACCACTCTGTCTCCTATAGTGAGATTTCAGAGTTTCCTTGGAGTGCAGGAATTCTAGCTTTAAAGTGCTTGTAGATAGCTTCAAGAAGAGGTTCAAGAATATAATGAATAATGCCACATTTGTCCATTTCATTATTTCTAAATTTTCTTTTTTGTGCTTGATTTTCTTGATTTTCTGTAGTCTTATAAAAATGCATTTGCATACCTTATTATACATTTTCTATTCCTCTTTTCAAGTTTTACTGCTCCTTAGTTGTCATTTTAGACTTCTTCCTGTCAATTATGAAACATATTGTGAGCAAAATTTGTTTTAATGCAACTCTTATGGTTTCTGCATTCCAGGATAAATCTAAAGGGCTAAAAGAAAGCCTAAGAATTCCTTAGGCATGCCTATTTAATGATAGTGAAAACAACTAGTACCTCAGCACTAGAATGGAGGGAAGATTTTTGTTTTTAATCTGAGAACGTTCCTACAAGTTGCATTTGACATCATATCATTTATCACCTTTCCTGAAATTGGAGACCTTTGCTTTATGGACATTTTTCTAATAAATATTTAGACATTCCAACATTCATACTGATGAATTGGCCTTATGGTTTTACTAGTTAAAGAAAGCAACCTAACTCAGCACTTAATTCTTAAGGGGACTTTGATGAAAGCTTTCTATTACATCTCATCAGAAATAACCAGATTGAACAGAATCTGTTGATTGACAAGACCTAGCAGAAAGCCTGACTGTGGAAGAGCAGCAAATTGATATCTGAAGAACATTGCTCTTGTTCAGTGTGCAGTGTTTATAAAAATATTATCAGCAGAGCACATTTTTAATCTAGTGAATATTTGGCAGCACTACTGAAATCCTTTCTAGCAGAGCATTCAGAATGACTTTAAATAAACAGAGCCAGCAGCCAGGAAATGCAAACTTCAGCAGATTTACAGCAATAAGTGATAGCTACCAAAAGGCTCTTATCCCTAGTTAGAGTTAAATAATTTACTCTTCACTACCATTAAATGTTTTAAAATTATCTCAGCACATTTATGAGTGTGTGTTTATTCCAGTATAATTATTCCGTCTTGTCACTCTTTTCTTCTTCTTCTTCTTGTCCCTCTTGATGTTAAATCCTGAAAATGGATCATGGTTTTCCCTGGGTTATTAGTATACAATTTGTCCTCCATTTAACTGCCCTTTTCTAAAATGTCTTAATGAATTAGCAAGCAGACCCCACAAAATAGCAAAGTTACAATGAGCTTTCAACTTGAAAGACTCCACAAGTATACATAAAGCTTTGTTTTATTTTTTTAGGTCAAGTTTAATAAATTCTAACAGCATGAAGATATTTGTGTTCTTAATTCTTTTAAAGAAAACTACAAGTACAATGCATCTTTTCATATTTATTCTGCTTATTTAGAAGTTTCATTCATCTTTCCATTTTTGTAAATTAAGGAAATTTAGTTAATTTTTCATACATTGAAATCATACTAAAATCTTATATTTCAAATCATTTTTTTCCACTTTGTATACTCAGCTTTCACTAAAGAAACTATTGTGTACCTGGAAATCTAGTAGGCAATGGAGGTACAGGTTCAGATATATTTGAAAGATCTAATAGGTTAATTTATTTGAGTCACATGCACCACTGCATACAGTTATCCCATACAATCATTCAATGCTATCATTATATTTTTTTGTTATTACTTAACTGAGTCAAACAGATGAAATGATTAACCCAATGTGATACACCTCTTAGGAGCATCTATTTGAGTTAGAAGTTTTTAGTCATAATGTTCAACTATCCTAGCATACCTCTTTTATTTGGTAGTGAGATGAGCAGAGTAAATACAATTATACTTATTTTATAGGTGAAGAAACCCTGACTTTGAAGAGTTAAGAGAATAGCAAGTGTTCCAGAACTAGATCAACAAATATGACTGCAGCCTTCCAACTAAATGTCCAGCGGGTATACTCCTCATAATAGCAAAAATAGACATAGAAAGATGAATTTATATCATTGTTGAAAGGGATGAATTTCAAGCTTAACATGTGTAGATGGGTTTCTTTAAAAAAAATTACTTTTTAAAATGTGAATCAATGACTTAGCACACACAAGGTTCTGGGCTCGATTTCCAGCACTCTTCCTGCTCTTTCACCACAACAGTCATAATTATGATGGGTTACCGTTGCCTGCACTGGCAGACTTGGACATCGTAGTAGTGAAGTTCATTTCCCAAATTCCTTTATCCCAGAAATGCTGATCTGTGAATCACCATTATGGTTAATATCTTTTATATTAATGGGTTACAATAATATTAGGCAGTAAAAGTATATAAATTCAAAGCTTAGCAATAGACTTATACCTAATGGTAGAATGGTTTCAAGAAAAGAGAGATGTTATCATCTAAAAATTAAATTGATTACAAAACTCATAACTGAAAACATTGTGTGAAACAGTTAAGATACTGAATTTACTCTATTTTGCTGCACAATAAATATATCTAAATAGATATGAGACATATACTGCTAGGTGTTAAAATCTTTAATTATGGAAAATTTAAAATATGATATTAATTTTCATGGTTTAAACAATTGATTTCCCTCTTCTGAGAACTGAAATGCCAGCTTTTACACCTTCTACTCGAATTTATTTTCAGATCTCACGGACTGGCAGAATGTTGTAAAAATTTATTATGGGCTATCAATATGATAAACATCCTGATTTTTATTATTTGTTATGTCCCCCCCTAAAATTATGATCCTATTCTATTAAAAATAAAGTGCTTATTTTGGTATTAAATTAAGTTGTCATAATTCTTTCAAGTGTGAAATCACACTGGAGTTTCTTTATCTTTTTAAGTGATTTTTAATCAATAGACTTTTATTCTATTTGAAATGTTAGAGTTGTTTCTCCGAAGATACTAACAGGACTGCTTATTTGCATTATGCAGGAACAGTATTTTTTTAATGGTTAGCCATCTTGTTTTACTGAGGTTGGATTCATATTGATGTGAGCAATTTGATATGCTTTATTACATCAGTTATAAAGGAAGTGATGCTTTAATCTCTTGAAATAGTAAAAAAAGGTTACCTCTTTATAACACCAAGAAACTAGTGGAGGATGTTTTTACCTTGATAACAGATTTCTTTCATTGACTGTGTTAATGCTTATCTGCTCTCATTTAGACATAACTTTGTTTTGAGAAAAAAAAAAAAACAGATTCCTGATGCAAAAATATGCTTTGGGGTTATACATTAGCAACTGTAATGCCAAAAAGTGAGATGCTTGCACAATGTCTGAATTTTTAGCACTGAATTTTGCCTCTCTCAGTGTTTGTTTCCAGAAATGTTTGGTGATAGCCACAGAAAATGTTAGAAAACATAATTCTGCAACTCAGATCTACCCTCTCTCTTCCTTATCTTTATCCTGTATTGCTTTGTAACCTTTCCCAGAACAATTTTAAGACCTGTAAAGACCCCGATACTCTTAGATATACCATATGTATGTATCAAACATGGTAAAATGTTCTTCTTCTCAAATAATATAAAACTGCTATGCAAAGGCTTTGGATGTCTAAGATACAACTGACTAGAGAATGCTAATGCATATTGAAATTTGATTTTGCAGTTTTCATTTTATATTTGATTCCAACACATATTGTGTTAAAATTTCAGCAGTTTCTATAGAACTTTGAAAAGTTTTAGGACTCTTTTTTGGTGTTAATGATGGTAATAAGGCTTTTATTTCTTTGCTCTTTTGCCTCTGCTTTACATTTGAGACCTATTTTCTCTATCTCTTCTATGGGATATTTTAAAATTATCATTTCTGTCACCTACAACTCCCTACCAGTTTTATTTTTTGACAGGTATCTACTTTTCCAAATATCTACTGCTTTCTACTTCTTTTGGGACATATGTTTTTCCTATATATCCAGTTGTATTTTCTGTTTTATTAATAAGCATAAAAGGCATACTCTTAAATATCAGTTATGTGAAGTGGAATATATATGATGTTTTCTTGGAAAGCCATTATCCTATCAGAGTTTTCAGCAGTGAGCATCTTTTACATATTTTGCCCATTTTACTTTGCTGTCACAGTTGCTGTTACCTATTCTACCTCTGACTATTTTATTCTTTCTCACTTGGTAAGTCAACAAGTAGGTTTGGGGGATACTGCATACTTTAGTTAATTTTTGAGTTTAAATTAAGACATTTAAAATGACATATGTATTGGTTTGCTAAGTATGCCAAAACATGGACAAGGTTTGTTTTCTTGTAGTTCTGGGGGCCAGAGGTCTGAGACCAAAGTGTCTGCAGGTTGATTTCTTCTGAGTCTCTCTCCTTGGCTCGTAGATGGTCTTTGTTCTCTGTGTGTTTGTGTCTTTATTTCTCTTCTTATGACACCCATCATGTTGGATTACAGCTCACCCTAATGACTTCAGTTAACTGTATTTACCTACTTAAATACGACATCACTAAATAGTCACCTTCTCTTATAATGACAATATCAATATGTCATTATATTGGATGGGACCCATTTCAGACTGTGAAGGAGGACAATAACAAAATGAACATCACGATGTGTGAAACATACATACATACATATTGATAATTGTCACAAAGAGGTAAAATTATGCTAGTATGATGGTGAGGGGAGTATCTGGATTTACTTATTATGTGTAATAGGACAGTGTTTATTTTTTCTACCACAACCTATATGTCATATGAGCCATTGGCCCACAGTTTTAAAATATGTCTTATTAACAGAAAATAAAACAGGTTAAGATTATGTTACTATCTCATGTTTTGAAAGCTCTCTTCTTTCCTGCTACTCATACTAGTCACTTCCCCAAGTCTTGGGATGTCATTTGCTTTGGTCACAATGGCTACCATGTGAGATATCCTCAAGTTTATATTCGTCATCACTGTCCCGATCTTCTTACTACTTCCCTTTTTATTGCACCAACTTTAAACGAACTAACATCAGATGACCCACAGCCATTTGGGCAGATCAGTGTCCTCAGGTTCATAAGAGTGTCTTTCAGTTTTTCTAACATGGGACACGTGGATATTTCTTTCTTTTTTTGTTCATTCCCTCAAACATTGTACAGAGCTATAACTACAGTACTGAATCAAATGCATTTTGCCCTCATAGAGGTTTATTCACTTGACTTCATAAACAAGTACTTTTGTGAGCCACCGCTGAGCTGGGAATGACTGCACTTGCCTGTAATCCTTGCACTCTGGGAGACTGAGGCAGGAGGATCATAAATTTAAATACGTCTTATGCAACTTGGCAAGAATTGTCTCAGACTGAAAAATAAAAGAAAGTTGATGATGCAGTTTAGTTTGAAAGCTCTGGGTTTTATCCTCAGTACCACAAAAAAGGGGGGCTGTGGGGCATGGCTTTTGTATTAGAATAATAGGATGAAAGATTTCTGTTGATAATTTGATAAGTAATTCTAATGGAATTTGTAAAATTAAGATATGGATTTCAAGAAAAAAAATCTAGATAGAGAAGACCAGAGATAGAAAAACTTTAAAGATGACAGGAAAGAAGTTGTTTTTCTCAATCCAGGATATGAGCATTCAGCTATTCAACAAATATTTAAATATTGTGCAAGCACCTACCATGTGCTAGACAGTGCACTGGGTTCCGATGACTCAAAAGTGAACAAAAATAGAGAAGTAGAGGGTGTCAAGTGGAATACATGGACTTTAATCATATGAATAAATGTTAAATTGTAACTGTGGTGAATGTTGTGAAGTGGGCTATGAGTGACATGAAGACCTCTCACAGGGAATCTGTACTATCCCCAGTCACCAGAAAGAGCTCTTTGGCCAATGTGATACTTGAGTTTCTGTCTAAAGAGTGAGCAAGAGTTATCTATCTGAAGAGGAGAAATTATACTGCCTGATAAGGGAGTGAGATTGTATTTTGAATTGTGGAGGACTTGCTTTTCAGAATGGAAAATTCTTTCTGGAAGTATCCCCTGAAAATCTGAAGGCCATCTCCTCTTGAATCATTCTGAAGCCCAGCCTACTCTTTAAAGTAAACTCTGGATTTACCTCACTATGCCATTCATAACCCACAGGGACACATAAAATAGTACCAGGGCCACGGAACTGAGCGAGAAGGCTCAGGGAGCACTGTGTGGTCAGAGTGGGAAGGGGCTATCAGGGAGTTGTGCTGTCCTGAGCAGAGCCAGGCAGGAAAGAGATGGTTTCTTCTGAGGAACCAGGAAGGGGGTAGACTCCTTAATTGTGGAAAGGGTCATGGACTTTGGATTTGGAGGAGAAACATTTAACGTTTAAGGTAATTCATATATACCAAATTTATCAGTTCATCCCATCCCCCTTTAAAGTAAAACAAAAAAAGTCACAGCTTCCCTGTTTTGGAGTTTCAAATACACAAGATGCCCCCCATCCCCCACTTTCTACTTCCAACACTTAACGTCCATCCCCTAAATCTCCTAAATTGTCGCTGTTTTGCTGTCTGGTGCATCTCACCAGGCCCTTCTCAGTTCCCAGAGATAAATCTTCCAGTGATGCCTGGTTGTCCTTCATCCAATCACTATCTTTTAAAACTAACTTGTTAGGCTCTGCTTTTTTAATTATCTGCTCTTTCCCATAGTGGCTGACTTGTTTGGCCTTACTGTTCCTGACTGTTTTAGTGCGAATCCATGCCTGACTCTTCTAATTTCCATTTCAGTTAAAGCAAAATATCTTTAGTATTATCTTTGTCAGATATATTGCAAGTTATTGCAGTGTTGTTTTGTCAACCAAAAAGCTTACATTTTAAGAGGCAGAATAGATCTACATAATCTACAGATCATGTAGATTAAAAAAGCAAAACAAAAACTTGAGAGAATAGTCCAGTTTTTGTTCCTGTTACAGTTTTTCTGGATTTTTTGAAAGGTAGAACAACAACTGAAGGCAAGGAATTGAACTTATTCAATCACCTGCTTGGTTGCCTTCCTCTCCACAATGAGATAAAGATGTTTAATAAACTGATAAATACACAATAAATAGGAAAAGGTGCATAAAGGTCTGTTTTAAATATCCCAGATAAGAATTGTTTGAGAATGAGGTCACAGATATCATGATATTTTATTGGGTTTTATTTAGATTTTTTTGCCTGACAGTTTTTTTTTTTCTTTTTAAATTCAGTCATTCTCAAGCTTTTGTGAGCATTGCATTCACCTGGGTGGCTCCTCAAGGCACAGATTGCTGGGCTCCATGCCCACGATTTCCAATTCAAGACGTCTGTAGCTGTTCACTTCCAATGAATTCCCAAGTGATACGGTTCATCTGGAGACGTTACTTTAAGAAGCATCACTTTAAATAAAACATAGAGAGAAGACAGAGATGAAAGTCCTTCAGGTAAGGTCTTTTTAAGAAGAGAACAATTTTCACCTTCAAGTTGCCTTTCCACTTTTGTGTGACTGCTACATATCTTTTCTTGATATGATGTACTGATTCCTACATTCATTCATGGATTAAGGTTTCCAGGGAAGATTAATTAAGATTTTTCTTTAAATTTGAGAATGCATGAACATAGAAAATGAAAAGCTGCTCAACTTTACTCCTTACACAAGTGAAATAATTGCTACTCCTGGGTCCTTTGCAGGTATGCAGGAGAAGCGGTTATAGTAATTTTGTAGATTTAATTAAATAAATAATAGCATGTATATAACAATTTTATGAGGTAATACATCAAATCAGTGAGGGCTTATTAAATAAATGTATGGAGGTAACTGGGTAACAACTTAATCTAGCTTGTACTATATATCAATATAATTTCCAACTATAATGATACAGATCTGTATTTTTAAAAGATTTATAAGGCAACTCAAAAGCATCAAGTATTCACTTTTTAAAACTTTCTACCTTATAACTCATTCATTATTATAATAATTATATAATTCAGATGAAAATGGTTTTCTTAACATAAGTTTATGAAAGCAACTACCAAACAGAATTAATGGTTGAGAAAATAAAAAATAAATACCCCAAAATTTATTCTGCCTCTAAAACTACAATAAACACATTTGCTAATAGAAAGAAAATTATTAAAAGCACTTTGAAGAATATTTTGAATATTTACATCACAAAGTTCTGGATTTTTGTCTTTTGATACACTTCAAGTGCATTATTTTTGAAAATATTTATGAGGTGTATAAATGTACAATGTAAGAGGCTACATCACAGATCTGTATAACAAACATTTGGTAGCAACAATAGAGCACTAGATGAATAAAGGCCAATGAATGCAAATAGATTAAATCACATCTAAAATGGCATTGTAGTGACAGGTATAGTGGTGCACACCTGTAATCTCAATACTTGGGAGACTCAGACAATAGTATGCTGCTGGTTTAGAGGCCAGCCTGGGCCACAGAGCCAGACTCTCTCTCTCACAACCCCTCCCCTCACAAATGGTATTGTACTAAAACTTCTTTGTAGACTTTTAACTACAAAGTAAGTCTATTTTTGTTTTTAAAGTATTTTCAGAACATGTAAAATTAGAAAATTGTAAACCAAAATTTTAATAGTGTTTATTTCTTCATTGTAGGATTATATGTTTTATTGTCTCCTTTTGACTTATCCATACTTCATGATCATTTTACAATGCATATGTTTTATTTTAAAATTAAGCCATGCACAATACTTTGAAAAATTTTATTATTTTTCTCCTTAGTAGTTACATAAGATCTCCCTTGGCCCCATCATGCTCCTCAGCTTTGAATTGTTTCATTATACAGAGGGGGAAAAGTTGAAAATTTATCTCTGGGGTCGTTAGGAATTTTCTCTATGCAATTCATGACAGATTTGATTGGGCATTCAATGTAAACTTCACTCCAGAGCCTTCCGTCCTCTCCTAGTTCTTATGTGAAGACATAAAAATGTGATCTCCAGAATCATTTTACATTTAATCAGAGAGAAATAGTTTCAGTGGAGATATCAAAACAGTGCTCTTTGTATCTGTCTTGTTTAATAACTCCCTTTCCTTTAATCGAAAAGGAAAAGAAAAATGTACTGGTTTGGGAAATACTTTTAGAGAACACTGTCTCCAACTGTGCTTGTTCTCACTGTCTGTTATGGTCCATTAGGTAAACATGGTGTTCAACAGTCAGGCGGTTGTAGATATATTTGGCAACACTGATAATGTGATCTATGTTTAGGAGGAAGCGGATGCGTCATTCCATGGAGGCACAGGTTTTCTGAAAGTGATTGTTCTTTTCACAAGAAAAAGTTAGGTCATGGAACTTTAAGTTCTCACTAAGCATTTGAACATTTTAAATTTGTCAGCTGAACTTTTTTGTTGCTTTTACTGGAATTTTAGATACATTGTTGGGCTTGCTTTCAGAGGCAATGTGTGCTAACTGGGAAGAAATGAAAACCTACTCGCTTCTGACTTGTGAAAGTATAATTAGTATAATAAGGAAAATAAAGGAGCTTAATTTCTTACCCTGTTTAATATCCACAACCACAGTTTTCAATGGTGAATTGAACATTTAAAAACAAATGCATAACAGAATCTGAAATTTCAGTTTTCTCCCTCTTCTACCTCTCTCTCTGTCTCTCTGTCTCTGTCTCTGTCTCCCTCTCTATATATATGACCTATATTTGGAGAATAGAATATGTATATGTAAAATGTATATATATATATATATATATAGAGAGAGAGAGAGAGAGAGAGAGAGAAAGAGAATATATATGTAGAATAAATATTTATAGACTGTATATGTAGAGTGTATATATATGTAGAATATAAATATGTAGAATATATATATATATATTTGTCTGTATGCCTATGCATTAATTACTTGCCTGTTACTAGTTCAAAAGAGCAGCAGACATCTGACTCCTGCAATTTAAAGGAAAACAGGTTAACCTGACTCATAGTTTCCAGTGGATTCTGTCTGTGATCAATGGTTTCAAGAAAGAAATGCACAGTGAATGGGCCTGGTGGAAGAAAGCTGCTCACCTCATGGCAGCCAAGAAGCAGAGAGAGAGAAGGGAGAAGTTGGGCGCAAGAACATATCTTGTTGGGTCACACCCCTCAGAAACCCACCTCCAACCAGGCCCTGTATCCCAATGACACAATCACTGATGAACTTATCAATGGTTGATTTCACTGACCATTATAAAGCCCCATTGTTCCAATCACTTGCCAAATACATGAGACTTTGGGTGACATCTTTAATCCAAACCCAAACAGCCTGTAGATCAAATATATTCCCCATAGAAGAAATCTAAATGTATTTCATTTCAGCAAGTGCAACGGTACACTCTTTGGACATAAAGTCTGATATGATAGAATGTCTTGCAGTGTTCTAAATATTCTCAGTGGTAAGATGTAGAGCATTTCTCTGAAGAGGTGATTCCATTATCTACTGGTTTTCAGTGGGATTAAATTTCTCCAAATTAGCCTACAGTTCTTTGTCTCAGGTTGTTACAGTAAGTGTAAGTACCACTCCATCCCACTCCTCCCAAAATTATCAAATTTCCTCCTATTGGTGTTTACATGCCTCTAGCAGCAGAAGGCAACAGTTAGCTCCATCACTTTCATCAAGTTAGGATATTTTCAGCTTTTATAAATCTTTCTGTTTAAATATCATACATATATGTGTACATAAATATATATCAGACATATATCTGGTCATCAAATTTGCTTTATCCAGTGTTTATATGATAGCCAAATCATATCACTATTTCACATAGTGCTATCACCTAATTACATCTTTTTTTGGTAAATTCTTTAGGTTCACAGATGGCTTCTAAGAGTGTACTAGCTTTCACATTTTGTAAAAATGAGTTATAGGTGACAAAGCCACAGTTAAACAATCCCTAGGTTTAGTGAAAACTATCTATGTCTATACGATTGAATTGTGAAGATTCAAATAAGGTGAATTCTACAATACATGCTCTGACTCTATTAAGTTTTATCATGAACAAGAATTTTGTTTAGGAGGAAGATGGATATTGTAATTCAAATCTGTAGAGAAGAATACTGAAATCCTTAGGTGGTTGAAATATATAGCTTGCACTGCGGTGGCAGGAAGGTGTTATTTTAAAAATATTTATGAATAAAAGCCCAACCTCTGCAATTATTATTATTATTTATTTGTTTATTTATTTTGGTACCAGAAATTGAACTCAGGAGCTTTCCAGGCAGGCACTGTGCCACTCAGCTATACCCCTGACCCTGTAATTATTATTTTTAGAGCATCTAGTTTGAAACTTTAATACTGAGAGCGAGAAACTCTGCTCCTTTCTGTTGTCTTTCTCCGTCTCTCTCCCTCTGATCTTTTCTGTCTCTTTTCATCCCCTTTTTTCCATCTCTCCTCTTTCCCTCCTCCCCTCCCATTTTGCTGCTCCCTCCTGAGCTCTCTTTGCTGCTTCAAACTCTAGTTCTTCATTTCCGCTCTCCATCTCTCTTTCCTTTCGCACTCGGATTTTTCTAGATCTATTTTGATGAGCTTTATGTTTGACCCTCAAGCACCATGTCACTCTTCACCAAGGTGGGGATCATTTACTTCCTGGATTCTTTGGTGGTGAGCTCGAACTCTGAAAGAAGGAACTTTTTTCTTCACTTTGGGTCAGTACTATATCATTGCGCAGTCTGCGTGCTCCTAGATGAATCTGGACTCATTGGAAAATATTTTCTAGAAGCATATTATGTGCTACTTTTGTCCCTCCCAAATTCATATGCTGAAGTTTTAATCTCCAGTGGGATAGAATATGGTAACATGGGTGCTGGAAACTTTGGAAGATAATTAGGTTTAGAGGAGGTCACAAAAGAGGAAGACCCTTACAATGAATTAGTGTCTATCTATGAAGAGGAAGAGATACTAGATCTTTCCTTCTTTCCAAATTCATGAACTCTAACCATTAATTGTGACACATAAACCTGATTTGAGTAAGAATCTCTTAGCAGAATAGTAAAGCACAGTTCTTGGTGTGTCTGTGGATGATTGACACATCGGCCAGCAAACTGAGTGGGGAAGACCCATCCCAGTGGCGGGTGACACCAGTCAACATGCTTGTAGCCTGGAAGGAATGAAAAGGGAAAGAAGAAGGAAGCATGCCCATTTTGGAAGAGCTCCAATCTTTACCATTGGACATCAAGTTTCTTCAGAGTTTTACGGAAGACTCAGACTGGTGACACTACTGTGAGCTTCCAGGTTTTTGACTTTCAACTGGTTCTGCATTCTTGATCCTTCTTCTGCAACTTTCATCGTCTTGGACTGAGAAGTTCCTGAATCCTCTGGCTCTCCAGCACACAGATGGCCATTGTGGATTTTTCCACTCTGATCTTGGAAGCCTACCTAATATATCCTTTGTTTAATTGTACATATATTTACTATTGATTATGTTCCTCTAGAGAACCGTATCTAATACAAATATCATGGAAAGCCCATATGCATACATAGGGAGAGACAATCGTGTTTAAATGAGGAAAAAGACCCTCACCAGGAATTCAGTCTGCCGCAACCCTGATCTTAGACTTTCTGATTTTCCAAACTCCGAGAAACATAAATGTCAGTTGTTTAAGCCACACTGTTGATGATATTTTACTATAATGTCCCAAACTGACTAAGATGAATTATTTCAAGTGTAAAAATAAGGCTTTTTATGTTTATGTTCATATTTAACAATCCTAGTAAAGTTCTGCTACTTTTAAATGAGAAACTTGGAATTCAGTACAATAACCTTGAAAGTATTTTGTTTATGACAATCTTTTAAAAAATGTTTTTAGTAGCATCCTTTTAAGTAGAAATAGTTTAAATGTACTATGATGTTTTAGGGAAGTAAATATTTATAATTGTCCTTTTGCTATTGCTTTAATCACGAAATATTTGATCTCTCACCCTATTGTGCTCTAAGAGCAGGAATTTTTCAATCACTTATTTCTGGAAACTTCAAATGAGGTCACAAACAGAAATGACTAAAATATTTATTTTTTTCTCCCTTCTTTATTTCCTCATCTAGATACATATTAAGTATATATTGTTGTATGTGAGAGAAGGGTAGGTATTTGTATTAGAAACTAGTTTACTTCAACCAGTCTGCTGGAATAACTATTTTGGCAATGATCATTACCCAATCAGCTATGAAAAATTTGTTTTCTTTCCAGTTTATTGAGTCAATAAATACTTTTCATTTTTGCAATCCATGTGATGGACTTGTCTACCGGAGTGGTTAACAGCAGGAATTTTATTGCCAGATACCCTGTGGGGGTCTGTGATTATGTCTGCATTTGTGCCTATTTATGTGCTGCCCAGGCAAGTGTCTTTGGGAAAATCATTCAGGTTTTGTGTTTCTGTGTCTTCCCCATAAGATTAAAAAAAGAAAAAAAGCAACAACAACAACAAAAACCATATGATCAAATCCACAGGGCTCCATTTCAGTACAAACATTGCCGCTATATGGCACATAGTGAGTGCTATAGTGTTGGTAACCACAAGTCCCATTGCAAGTTTACACATCACATCCTAAATAACTACTTCACAGAAGAAAGGCTAAATACCAGAGATTAAGATTCTTAGTTTGAAATTTAAGGAATTTTCCTGCAAGATAAGTAGGAAAAAACCAAAACATAGCTCTTACAAGTTCCACTAAATCACCATCTTATCTTTCAATTTCAAGCCCAATCCCTTTAAGTTTCCATGAGACAAATGTCAGCCGACATGTGCAGGGTGACTCACCTTCTTCCCATTAAAGGAGATCGAAATTAAAAACAAACATGAAAACAGCTGGAATGTGACATGTGGGTCAGTGGAGTCCAGTGAGTAACTCAGCAGAGATCACAATGCTCTTTGAAAAACCAATAACCCCTTGGCACATTTCTGAAGGCCTGCTTGAATTCTGTAGGGCCAAACGATGGCGTATCTTAGCAGTGCCAAAATTCTTCTTTGATGATACAGAAAAGAAAACTTCATTCAAAGTAATTATGCAGCCCCAGAGAACACAATGTATCCACTGTGTGCATCCAAAGACTGTCTCTGATCACATTGTTTCTGTGTTTTTCTCTTCTGTAAACTTCAACATTGAAAACCAACATAATCTTAGGTAAATTTCCTACTACAATTTTCTTTCTTTTTTTTTTTTTTGGTAAAGACCTATCATAGAGAATGCAAGGTATTATTTTCTTATTCATTTTTCAGGTTAAAGAAGACATTTCCATTTTAATGATCTATTACCCATATTCTGAATTTACCATGTCTCCTGTTTAACAGTTGAGCACTGTTTTTTTAAAAAAACTTTAAGACAAACAGAAAATTAAAAAAATATAAAGATTAGAGTACAAAACAATTGTTCACCTCATGAAATCTCATTAGTTTTTATTCATTCCATACTGTTGACATTTCTCCATTTAGTAATCATTAATAGTTTTAAAAACTGCCAGCAGATACATACAATGTTCTTTTCAGATATTGTTCCCATCACAGACAGATTTCAATTACCTCTTTCACTCTTAGTGTCACATCTCTAATGTTTTGAAATTAATAGTAATTCCTCCAACTTCATTTGTATTCTGTAAGATTCTTCTTGTATCCAAGCAACTCCATCTAAAAAATAACTTTTTTGTGGCTGATACATTCAGAACATAAGCTTGGATATACTTAACATTTTTTTTTTCTTTTGGTAATGATCTTCAAGAAACTAACTCCCAGGAAGTGATTTGAACTTTGTGAACAAATAGTCATATCCTTTGAAAATTTCTCTCATCTGTCTCACTACAGCTATTTAAACATGTTAGATGTTCTTTTCTTAATTAAATTTTTGAACATATTGATTCTTTTCCATTTGTAGAAATAACACACACTTTAATAATTTGTTAAACAGAAAATATAAAAGAATAAAATAAAAACATTCTTAAATAACCATGGAGCTCAGTGGCACAGCACTTGCCTGGCAAGTGTGAGGTCCTGAGTTCAATTTCCAGTATCCAACCAAAAAAGAAAAATAATAACTATAGGATACGTATGAAAATAAATTGTTAATCAATACTATGAATACGAATATTTCAGAATTAGCCAGTTGCCAAGAATCAGTGCTGCCATTTACTGATCCTGATGCAAGTGAGAAATTAAAATGCCTTCTCATATTCCTCTTTACTGAAAAAAAAATCATTAGAAATGACTTCACTTCCACTTTTCCTCATGAAGCCTATCCTTCAGGATGACACATACAGAGATTTATATATATTACTCCCATGAAAAAAATCATATCTGATAGTGCATGGGTTGGAGGGGAGGGATGTGTGGTTAGAAGCATGGTTTGGCAGGATTGAGAAATGAACAGGCAGAATAATGACGAAGAGGACACAGGCTGTGGCCCAGGGTGACCGGCACTTTGCAGTATGACACTGAGGGTCAGATGACTTCACCTCCCTGCTGAAGTCCCCTCATCAGCCAGAAGGGGATAATAATGCACATGTTCTCTGACTTACAATGCTTTGATGTGAAATTGTCAACCTTACAATAGTATGAAAGCCATACACATTCAGTAAAGACTGAACTTGGAGTTCTAGCATTTGTCCTTTACCCAGCCTAGCGATATGCAGTGGGATCCCCTTGGGATCCTGGGCAATGACAGCTAGCTGGAACCCCAGGCAGCTACATGATCAGGAAGGGAAGGGAAACAATAAATTCTTCACAGTGTGCTGAGCTGGTAAGCTGGGATTTAGGGTAGGTGAGACATAGTAAGTGTATTTTTTAACTTACAATATTGTCATCTTATGATGAATTCATTAGGATGCAATCAAATTTTATGTCAAGTAAGTTCTATACTAATATCAAATTTTGTTATAAGGATTGAATATGTTAATTTTTTTTTTTTTTTTTGTACCTAGAATCAAACTCATGGCCTCATGCTTGCCAGGCAGGCGCTGTGCCACTGAGCTATATCCCTGGTCCTGAATATGTTAATATTTATAAGATATGTGAAATACTTGAATAGTCACATGTATTTATTTTCTTTGCAAGTATTTTTCTTTAATAGGTTGCTGTTAGAGCATCTTGAAGTTCCCAGTGACACTGATTGGAAAGTACAATGTTCCAATATAACTCTGCCCCACCCATGCACCCAGTATCATCTATCATCTCTCCCCATGGCTTCAATCCATGAGTCTACAATGATGAAGCATCATTATCACCCAGAATCCATAGTTTATGTTAGGATTCACTTTTGTGGCTGTATAAAATACAGAATTGGACAAATCTATAATGGCTGATGGTTTAATGAAAAAACGGTTTGAGTATTAACGACTATATTTTGACACTTATGTTATAAATAAAAAAGAACGTTTGTGGATTGTTAATTGAAATTCTTTCCCATATGGAAACTATGGGTAATACTCAGTGACTACACACTGGTGTGTCTCTCTAAAGTCAGTACACCCACTGGAAGTTACAATGGAGAACCACTTGGTGGTGAAACATGCATGACCTAATAGGGGAAGATGTGGTTTCTGAGAAAGGAAATCATTTGGCTGGACCATCATGGTTCCTTGTAAGGTCACAGCAAAGGAGAAAGAAGCAGAGCAAAATATTTAGGCTTTACAAAAAGTGAAGGAAAAATTTGGGTTATTATGTTATTTTGTAGGAGGCAGTTTAATGACATTTTGCTGAATGCTTACAATGAATTCTTAGAAAAACAAAAGACATTGTTTTGAAGAGAAGTGGAATGATGGAATGGAAGCCATTACCTGGAAGGAGAATTTATGGAAATCATAAATGAGGGTCAGAGTGATTTAGGTAAATTCATAAATCACTGATCTATTTTAATGAATTGAACATAGGGATTTGGTTACATATACCCTACCGTAGATAGATACTTGTACAGATATAAACAACCTTTATCTTTCATCTAGATACCTTTCGTTGGCTACCACACTAGCCTACAAACTATGTCTGGAGTCGTTTACGTAAAACAAGCCATATAAACATAGGCCTGGCTGAGACGGTATCCTGAACATGAAACCACTTATAAAAGGGACTTGGATTCCCCCGGATACCAAAATCTTGACTGTGATGAAGAAGAGAAACTCAGTTGTAGATTTATATAAGCCAAAACCTAAAAGAAGTATTTAACGGGGTACTATAAAAAAACCACAGAAAGATTAAATTAAAAAAACTGAATGCACAAAATGGAAAAAAACCACCTACTGACTAGGTTCACTATAAGTCAGCTCTCATCCATTAACATACTTCACCGTAGTTGCATATTTAAAGTGGCAGAGTCCTTTAGATCTTGCAATGTTCATTAGCTCAGTCAGCAAATATTTAGTGAGCGCCTACTGTACATTAAGCACTCACAAGTCACAAAGGGATTAATACAGACAATGCACATCCCTGCTTTCTTAGCTAGAGCTGCATAAACATATGTAACAGATTTTTGATATTCTGTACCAAAATTCTGCTATGTTTTATCCAGTTTTCTTGATTAAGTGTACAGTGATAACATAGCCTAACACAGGACTGAGGGAGGCTAAGTTTTGTTTCTTAGGTTGTTAGTTAGGCGCAAATGTGGTGCACAGAGTATGCACAAGCTATGATCAAAATATACAGTGAGTGCTCAAATTTTAAAAATTATAGTACCAGACGTTGCAATCAATCCTTCTCACTTTGAACATGCTCACCCCACTATTCTTGCCACTTTGTGAGGAAGTTCTAGAAGTCTTCTTTTGTGAATGTCTTTAGTTATGCTGTTTTAGCTGCCTGGATGTCCTGAACTGATTCAAAACATTTACCTTTTGTGGTCATTTTGACTCTAGGAAAACACCGGAAGTCTTTTAGTGCCAGATTTAGAGAATAAGGTGATGAGAATATACCATAATGTTTTTATTTGCAGTAAACATTTTGAATCAATTTAGGATAGCCAGGCAGCCACAAAAAGACAGGGAAAAGCATTTCCAGAACTACCTCAGAAAGTAACAAGAACAATGGGATAAGTGTATTCAAAGTGAGTGGGAGTATTTGAAGTGGCTCAATGACAATATGTGCTTCATTGTAAATTGTCTTTTAAAGAATTAAACAGTCACTGTATTTTGTGATTACATCTTGTGTATTTGTGTGAGACAGAGAGAGAGAATATTTTCGTGCCATTCTTTGAAACGTATTTTATAATATATATATGAATTAAAGTTAAACACTAGTTAGAGCTTTTTGCATCACTTTCTTAGCTTTTATCTATGCAAATGATCAACGCTTAACATAAACTCAGTGCTTCTGATATAATTTTGGGGAGATTTTTTGCTTCCCTGTAAAGTGGCCTATGACATGAGGCCCATGTGCTTTCCTGATTATCCCAGCAATGCTGGCCTCTTTCTGGTCAGCATTCCCCCGACTGTGCAGCAGCATAAGGAGAACAGGGGAATGTAAACTTTTAAAAGACTAACTTCCTGAAGCACTGGAGTCTGAGAAGAAGCACCTCTGAGTTTGCACAGGAACAGAACTCAGCCTGTGTGAACCATTAAACCCTCTGTTCCTCCCCGTCTCCCTCCCCCTGGAATTCTGAGGTGGTGAGCATGAGCCCACTTAACTCTTCCATGCCCAGTCCTGTGTAGAGTGCATTCCCAATAGCTGCCCTGAAATATTATGCTCTCTGGAGAATTATTCTGATCAATTGTTGCCTCTTAATAAAAATATATGCATAGCTTTTGCACAGAAAATTGCATTTTAGAGAAATTGCATAGTTTTACTCTTTTGTGTAATCACATAATTAAACATTTCCTTATAGTTCATGCATTCAAAAAAAAAGCAAAACAAAACAAAGCATGCAAAATTGAGGCTCAGAGACGTCAAGCGGCTTATACATACTGCAGGGCTTGGAAGTGATAGAGGCTGAGTGGGAACCAAGGAATTTCTGATTTGCAACCAGTGATGTTGCTGATGTATGCAATAAATTCTATCAAGTAGAGAATTAAGATCTTTAATAACAGCAATCTAATTATAATGAGTGTTTTTACTGAAGAGTTGTTTTGGTGTCAGAATTATGTGCATCAAACTTTTTTTCTTTTTTAACTATATGTGAAATCATTGGAGTTTGTTTACCACTATATCTGAGATTCAAAGTCATATTTTTAAAATTCTAATTCATGAATGTGTAAATATTTATTTGAGAATATACTGACATGATTTTTTTTTTGCTGTCTTTCACCTAACTTCTCTTTAACATCTTAATTGCTTTTTTTTTTAATTGAGGCAACAAATTCTTTCCTCCTTATTTCCTGCCCCACAACAACACAGGGCCCAGAACATAAACAAAGACACATTTGGAAGCTCCTGCAGAGAGACCTATATCCAAGATCAGCAGTTCCTGTAATTTGCGATTTCCTCCTCCTCCTTCTCCCCAGAAGCCGCCTTATGTAAGCCTCCCTGAGGCAATGCTGTATGGTTTTAGGGAGGTGACTGAACAGTAAGGCTGCTGCTGTGAGTATTAGATGGCTTTAAAGGAGTAAATGGATAATAGCATTTAGCAAGCTAATTGACAGGATTCCAAATATTAATAAGTGGGTGCAATTGACATAGTTTGACACCAACACTTAGGAATTTATGACGTGGAAAAGAGGAAGGAATGAATTTACTAGAACATCTTTTTAGCTTTTTAGTATAATCGGAATTCCTAAACAACTATACTGTGTGTTTCCTGCATTTGTCCTGCTTTGCCCACGGATGACCACAATGTATGAGGCCTCACTAAGATATACTGTGCACATGCACAAACTCCCCCTGACGAATGTAATCATTATGCACTGGAAACACATACTAATAAAAAAAATACTTTAGAAAGGAGCTCAGTTTTGTACTTTTCTTTAGTATAATGAGACATAATAGTGTGTGTCGCTATTTCCAGGCAGTTAAGTATCATTAAAGCAAACGTCATATAAACCTAACTTCCTGTTTTCACATTGTAGAATTCTATATTAAGTACCACAAACAAACTCACATCAGATGAGTATTTTTTGCTTTAAAATGAAAAACTCCCTTAACCAAGACTTCAGAACAGTCCCAAAATGGACTTGTTTGTAGCTTATTCATCTTTTCCACCCCCTGACTGCTTTTTACAAGTTTCATGCCCATTTTTGGTGACAATTTATTATTTGAAGTCATCTTCCAAGAGCAGAACATTTCTTTGTAAAAAGAGTCAGAAGCAAACTTCATGTGCAAAACAAACATATCATAGACCAATAGAGACAGTTCAGAGGCAGATTATGCTCTGAAAATGTGCCTCAAAGAATGCTGTTTGGAGCCTGGAATGTATTTTTCATAGAGACATTATAAATGGTTATGCTTTCAGATCAGTGCTATGAAGCAGAGTGACTTGTGAAAAATTCAGACTGTACAACTGTATTATTCACACTATTTTGTGATAATTTAATAATATACTGTTGTAGTAGCATTGTATATTATGGCATTGAATATCATTCTATGGCTTAACTTCAAAATCGTCATAGTGTAACTGAGCTCCTGCGTCATGAACTTCTCATTTAGTCACACTCAAAGAGTAAGGGCTCTGTGATGGTCATACAGTTAAGTTACATGTGTATTTAATGGTAAACATGGTTCGCTCAAGTATGGAGTCATGCAGTTTGCAAGTTTGGAGTACTCCTCCCCTGCTTTTCTTATATATGTATTCAATAAACAGTTGTACAGAGTCAACATCACTCTGTTGGGTTTTTGTTGTGATTCATGAGCTGTATGAGCCTACAGCAACAATTTTCTTGATAAGAAAACACTAGTTGTACATGTCCAGTACATTCTTTCTCTACCTTTACTTGAATTGCAGGGTACTTCTTTAGTATTCTCTCATCTGCTTTTCTTCCCTATTCTTGCCCTCCCCCCATTATTAAGATCTAGGATCTTGCAAAATACTAGATCAACAGGCTTAGTTTAAGCAGACCATTTAGCTGGTTCTGAGGCACATTGCAAGAAGGACTCACTGGACTGAAACATGAGCACATAAACAGTACCCTGGTCCCAATAGCTTCTTCGATAATGAGCTAATTTGCTATTCGCTTGTTGCTCCTTCTGTATTTTCCACTGGTAAAAAATCTTTCTACTGCTATACCTTACATGCTGAGAGATTCACTTTTCTTCCCTTAGACCTATATTAAGTGACATAAACTTAGTTTAGGGACGACACTTTTGTCCCACTTCATTACACTACGTTTCCTATAGGGAAAGACCTTCTTTTCCAATATATGACATCTTTACCACTTATATTTAAGGCGGCAATGAGGAATACAGCGTAAAACACAGTGAATGAAGTATGTTTTACATTTCTAAAAAGATAATAACAAATTTGATTGAATTTAAAGCTGAATTAAGTCAGTAAATCTCTGTACCTCGATAGGTGAAGGTTGAATTATCCAGGCGAGAAAAAGTAGGATGCTGATATCTGCCCTGGGAAACCATGAGTACAAGTTGATCCTATCATAGAAGAGGCCAGTGTAAACATCAGAACTTGTAGAAACAGGGTAAGGCAAAAAACTATCCTAGTGCTTTTTCATCAACTGTCAACAAATTCCTGGAGATCTCTTTTGGAGCTACAAGATATCTCCCCTTTGGCCTGTCTCAGTTAGTCTTAAAGCACTCAGAATGCAGCATGTTATCAGAGAAAATTTATGGCCACTTTTCAAATCATAGAGACAATTTAAGTAAAGAAGTATAGATTATTCATTTGTAATATGTACTTTTGGAACTGCAGTGGTGAAATCATTTCAGTGAATCACAGCTAGCATTAAATGGAATAGAAATAATAGAATGGAATGGAATATAGCAAAGTAAGTCACTTTTGGTGAGAATTATATGTATTGTATGAATTTTCTTTTCAGTGACATAGATGCATTCTGGGTCATGCTGTGTTGAATTTAGTTTTGTGTCAGTTTTATTGGAAAACAAGATGTCAAGATTTTTGACTACACATTATTTCTGAGTGTTTGTGTGTCAATATTCCAGAAGAGGTTAGCGTTTGAATTGGTAGGCTAAGTAAAGCAGGAGGTCTTCCCCAGTATGGATGAGCACAGTTTCATAGGCAGAGGAAGTTTGAATTTACTCTCTCCCAGACCATTTGCCATGAGTGTTGCCTTGGTTACTTTTCTCTCATTGCTGAGCCCAAAATTATGGAAGGGAAGGTTTATTTCTTACAGTGCTTGGGGGTTGCAGTCCATACTCAGCTGGCTGCAAGGCTGGATGGCATGGGTGGGGGCAGCCACTTTTGGCCACTGCAAACAGCAAAGCACAAACTGGGCAAGAGAGAAAGAGAGAGAGAGAGAGAGAGAGAGAGAGAGAGAGAGAGAGAGAGATATGCCTTCTTTCTGCCCTTACACTGTATGCCAGCTCCACCCCTGGGCAGGTACAACACTCACATCACCAGTCCCAGCACCAGACAACAAACCAATCACGAATGCCAGACTCAGCCATGTCCATGATTATATGAGGCTTGAGCAGGGGGCATCTGGACATAAACCATAGCATTCTATCCATCAAAGACTCACATACATCCTTTATACAAAAGACATTTAGTCCCTCTCCAAGAGTTGCCAAAGTCCTAGCAGTTTCAGGATTGCTGAAAAGTCCAAGTCAAAAGTCTCCTCTCAGATGGAAGGCAAACTCTTAACTGCAATCCCCTGTACAAATAAAAACAAAGTTAAACATTTCCAAAATGAAAAGGCACAAGATAAACATTACTATTCCAAAAGTTACAAATGGGAATACAAAGCATTGGAACCAAAGCAAGTCCAAAATCCAGCAGGGTAAACATTAAGTCCTAGAGCTCCACACTCAGCATCTGAAACAATCTGGTTGCAAGCTCCAAAAACTTTGAGTGACTCTACCCCCACGGCACTTCCAGGGGTTTCAGTTCCTATAGCTTCTCTTTTAAGCTCACTTCATCCAGTATTTTCAGCTTTCTTTGGATGATCCACATTTCTGGCTTTTTCAAACTTCTGGGGTCTCCATTGCACTTTTGGCTTCACACTTACAGCTTTATATACTGCTCTCTCAGGGGCACAATGCTTGGCCTCCCAAACCTTCTGAAATCAGGGTGGAAGCTGCCTTAACCTCAGAACTCATGCATTTTCTTTGCACCTAAAACCAACAGCAGTGGATGCCACTGAGTTCTACTGCCAGCTGAAGCAGTAGCCAGGCTTTCTTCTCTCTTGGCTGTAGGAGTTGGGTGCCTGGATCACTGAGCTCTCTGAACCTGATTGTGAGGAATAGTTTCTCTATGCTGTCACCAATTTGGAATCTAGTGTGGCTGCCGCCATTTTGGAACCTGCTGTGGCCTCTGTCACCACTCTGGAATGTGGCGCTCTGCAGCTTTCTCCTCTGAGCAAGTCTTTTACTTTTGCAGTTTTGAGACTGCAAGGGGTAGAGACCCACTGCTTCCTGGGATGCCACCAGGCCACCATTTTTATATCTTTGTTCCTTCTCAGCAATTGAGTTCTCAGCTCTATCTTTACAGTCCACAGCTTTCTCGCCAAACTCACAACATTTTAAATAATCCTGTTGGGTTCTTTGCTCTTGACTTGCAGCATAAATCTTGCTAACAGCTCCCAACAATAGCCATGACATCACCTCAACATTAGATTGCCTTGAAATTTTTTTTGCTAGATTAATCAGTCAGTTGCCCTTAACCTCAGTTTCAGGCAAAGTCTCTTGACACCAGCAAAACACAGACAAACTTTCTGCCAAGCCATAACACACATTGTGTGGAGTCCAGCAACCAATGTAGTCCTTTTAACAAGCAGAAACCTCCCAAGACTGATCTTATTGGCAGGCTTTGTAAGAGCCTTCGGGTCTCCTGAGCTCAGACTATAATCTCTCCTACAGAACAGCCTAAGCTGTTTCAGCACCACTCTTTCAGGAAAAATCTCTGAACCTTTCCAAACTCTTCCCATAAGCCATTTCCAAAGGCTATTGAACCACATGATCAGGTATAGTCATAGTAATGACCCCACTTCTGGTACCAAATTCTGTCTTGGTTATTTTTCTCTTGTTACTGAGACAAAATACTTGACACCCAACATTAGGGAAGGGAAGGTTTACTTCTTACAGATCTTGGTGATTTCAGTCCATACTCAGCTGGCTGCAAGGCAGGACGGCATGGACAGGGGTAGCTGTTTTTGGCTACCACAGACAGCAAAGCATGAACTGAGCAAGAGAGCAAGATATGCCTTCTTCCCACCCTTACACTGTATGTTGGCTCCACCCCTGGGTGAGTGTAGCACTCACATCATCAATCCCAGTGACAGACAACAAATCAATCACGAATGCCAGACTCAGCCGCACCCATGATTACATGAGGCTTGGTGGGGGGCATTCAGACATAAACCATAACAGGCATCTATTTTGTCTTGTACCCAATATCCCTGGTTCTCAGGCCATCAGGATCAGACTGGAATCTACACTATCGGGTTTTCAGTATTCAGGTTTTCAAACTTCACCATTGGTCCTCCTGGGTCTATAGTTTGTAAATGGAAAATAATGAGAATTCTTAGCCTCATTAACCATATGAGTTGATAATGAAAAAAATTATTCCAAGTATTACTTTGAAAGGACCTTTAAAATCAATTCATATTCTAGTATCTTGTGACAGGTAAAACATGATGAAATTGGCTATTTAGCTGAAAAAAAATTAAAAACCTATAAAAGGAAAAGTTCAGTTTCTTTTGGCTGTTTGTAGAAAGTGGGAAACAAGAGATTTCTAAGCAAAAAGAAACCAGAGCATACAAATTTGGAAAACTCTTCACCTATCCAATATGTAAAATAGCAAGAAATCCTATTTGCAAAAAAGGCACTGAGGGTGTGGCTAAGCAAATATTTGAAAAGATTAGTATGAGTATGAATTACAGATCTACTTGGCCAGGCTAGCAGGGAAACAATCAGCTAGAATTGAAGGGAAGTAGAGAGAAATAGATGGGATAGAATTAAGGAAGGTCATAGATTTTTTAATTCCATAGAATAGGATGATGAAGCTACAGTATTTGCTTGTAACTCTGTGCTATTCTTAAAGAAAAGGGAAAATTGGTACTAAAGGGAATTAAAAGATCACCAGAGACACAAGATAAGTATCAACAGGGCACATGATCTCCGGCAGATACAGTGGGGTGAGTCATCCCATGAGCCACTTCCAGTAGAGTGCCTCCACTTATTTGAAGTCCCCTAACACAGTTATCTTGTTTGAGCTCTAGGGGTCATATTGTGTGCCTGGAAGGTAAAGCAGATTATCTAATGAGATATATTCTGAGACTTATGACCTCATGAGATTTGCCTTCCTAGGAGTTACCTTGCTTTTTACTAGGTATTTTTTCCTTTTCTATTTCTTCCTTTTGGAA